>JANIIA010118580.1:0-26739 GCA_027478495.1 Erythroxylum alaternifolium
GACTAGGGATTATTTAGATACTAACATAATTGCACATGATAGGAATCTCATTATCATGATCTCATCATGATTTCCTTGTGCTATGTTTTGTATCATGGACTTCATTAATTTGATTTAAGATCAATATTAATTCATATATATATAAATGAATATCAAATCAATGAAAAAATGCCTATATGCTTTATTAATAAAAATAAAGTTCGCACAAAAATGCTAAAGGTGATTGCCTTTAGAGCACTACTCTAACAATCTCTCACTTTCACTAAAGCCAATCGCTTTTGTATCTAATACCATAGGTGAGTACACAAGAATCAAATTTTATCTGAGGAAGTGGCTTAGTCAAAGGATCAACGATGTTCTGATATGTGGGCACTCTCTCTGTTTTCACATCACCTCTATCAATTATCTCCTTGATCAGGTGATATCTTCTGAGTACGTGCTTAGAACTCTGATGAGACCTCAGTTCCTTGGCTTAACCAATAGCCCCATTATTGTCACAGTACAATAATATTAGGTTTACTATGCTAGGAACCACTCCAAGTTTCATGACGAACTTCTTGATCCAAACAACTTCTTTTGTCACTTCCGCAGCTGCAATATACTCTGACTCGGTCATCGAATCTATAGTTGTCTCTTGTTTGAAACTCTTTCAACTGATTGCTCTACCATTTAGTGTGAAAACATCTACCATTTAGTATGAAAACATAACCTAACTAGGATTTGGAGTCATTCTGGTCAGATTGAAAACTAGCATCTATATGCCGACTTACTACAAGATCTCCATTTCCATATATCAAGAACATCCTTAGTCCTTCTCAAGTACTTTAGGATATTCTTAACAGGCACCTAATGACTCTCACTAGGATTCGATTGATATCCACTCGCAACACTTAGAGCATGTGATATATCGAGTCTTGTACAAAACATAGCATACATGATTGATCTTATTGCTGAAGCATACGAGATCATACTTATGCAAGTCCTCTCTTCTTGCGTCTTAGGACATATAGATTTCAAGAGTTTTATACCATGAGTCATAAGAAGAAACCCTCTATTGGACTACTCCATGCTAAACCTATTTAGCACTTTGTCTATGTATGTTGACTATGAAAGACCTAGCAACTTCCTTGATCTATCTCTATAAATGTTTATTCTCAATATGTAAGTTGCTTCTCCAAGGTCTTTCATGGAAAAATTACGGGACAACCAAACTTTGATTGATTGCAAACTTGAGACATTATTTCCTATTAGTAATATGTCATCCATATATAACACAAGGAATATGATAGCACTCCCACTAACCTTCTTTTACACACAAGGTTCATCAAGATTTTGTGAGAAAACAAACTCTTTGATTGTTTCATCAAATCAAATGTTCCAACTCCTAAATGTTTGCTTCAATCCATAAATAGATTTTTAAAGCTTGCATAACTTTTTGCCATCTCTGGATATGAAGCCCTCAGGTTATATCATATATACATCCTTAACTAGACTTCCATTTACGAAAGCCGTCTTCACACATATCTATCATATTTTATAATCATAATAAGCAGCAATGGCTAGAAGTACTCTAATGAATTTAAGCATAGCTATGGGGATAAATGTCTCGTCATAGTCAATTCCTTGTCTTTGATGATTACATTTAGTGACTAGCCTCGCTTTATAGGTAATCACATTACCTTCCATGTCGATTTTTTCTTAAAAATCCACTTGTACCCTATAGGTTTTAACCTTTCGGGTGGGTCAACCAAAGTCCATACTTGGTTTTCATACATGGAATCCATTTCAGACTTCATGGTTTTAAGCCATTTTTCATTTTCTGAACTCTTCGGAGCCTCTTCATAGGATGTAGGCTCATCATCCTCTATGAGCAATATGTCATTTTGTTCACTTATGATAAATTCATATCTCTCTAGAACATTACGTATCCTACTTGACTTATGAACATGTTGTGTGTCAGAAGGTTCAATTATTGTCTTATCTCTATGAGCAACAACTTCGAGTTCAGACAATTGATTTGCATCTGTTTAAGCATCATGAACTTCATCAAGTTCAACTTTGCTCCCACTGTCTTTTCTTAGAAGAAACTCTTTCTCAAAAAATACATCATGCTTTGAGACAAACACCTTTTTCTCTAAAGCATTATAGAACTAATATCCAATTATTTCTTTAGGATATCTTATAAACAGACATTTATCAGACTTCGCTTCAAGCTTGTCTGATTGAATCTGCTTCATATAAGCCGAACAACTACAAATTTTCATATGAGAAAGATAAGGCCTCTTGTTAGTCCATATCTCATATGGAGTAACTTCAAATGCCTTTGAAGGGACTCTATTTGTCACATAAATAGCAGTCTCGAGTGCATAACTCTAAAAGGATTTCGATAGATCTGCTAAGTTCATCATTGACCTTACCATGTCTAACAAGGATCAGTTTCTCCTTTCAGCCACACCATTATGTTGCGGTGTGTAAGATGGAGTCCACTGGGATACTATCCCATTATCTCCGAGATATATTAGAAATTCCTCGTTTAAGTATTCACCACCTCGATCTCATCGAAGTGCCTTAATACTTCTACTGAGTTGTTTTTTTACTTCATATCTAAATTGTTTGAACATTTGGAACGCTTCAGACTTTTATCTCATTAGATACATATACCCATATCGTGAATAATCATCGATAAAAGTAATGAAGTACACAAAACCACCTCTAGCATGAATGGACATCGGATCACATACACCAGAATGTATTAGGTCTAATAACCCATTCATTCGTTCACCTTTTCCTTTAAAACGTAATTTAGTCATCTTGCCTAACAAGCAAGATTCACATGTATCATATGATTCATAATCAAATGACCCTAAGCTATCATTCTTGTGTAGCTTAATCATGTGTTTCTCACTGATATGGCCAAGTCGACAATGCCATCAGTAAGATGATTTTAGGTTATCTCGTTTTTGTCTTTTATTGTCATTGATATTTAAAATTAGATTGGACATATTTAATATGTAAATTCCATTGCACAATTTAGCAGTACCATACAACATTTCATTCAACTTAATTAAACAACCATTACTTGAAAAAGTTAAATGAAATCCCACTTTATTAAGACATGAAGCAGATACAAAGTTTTTAGTTATAATGGGTATATAATAGCAATTTTCCAAAATTAACTCTAGCCCACTAGGAAGATACAAAACATATATCCCTACAGCTAGTGTAGTAACTCTTGCTTGATTTCCCACACGTAGGTCCATCTCTTCCTTCTTAAGTAGTTTACTATCCCTGAGACCCTGCATATCAACACATATGTGTGAGCCACATCCAGTATCAAATACCCAAATGTTATGGCCAGAAATAGTGTTAACCTCCATGACAAATAATATACCTGAAGTAGACGGTGGGGTAACTAATTCCTTCTTCTACTTCAACGACTCCAGATGGGCACTGCAGCTCCTCTTTCAATGTCCTTCCTTGTTGCAATAGATGCATATCCCCTTTGGTGTTGTCTCCTTCGCCTTCTTCTTAGCTACACCTCCCACTGGCTTTTTGGACTTCTTCTTCCGCTTCTAGTTCTTGTAGCACAACCTTACTGTCTTTCTTGACAGTTTGCTCAGCTGTTTTGAACAGATTAATCAGCTCAGGAATCGTTGTGAATATTTGGTTCATTTGATAGTTAAGCACAAACTGTGAATAACTATTGGTCAAACCAATCAGAATTAAGTCTATACTTAATCCATGATCCATAATGAAACCCAAACTACCTAACCTCTTAATATATCTATTCATCTTCAGCACATACTAAACTGGAGATGATCCCTCAGTCATCTTTGAACAAAAAAGCAACCACGATGTCTCGAACCTTTCAGACTGAGTTTTCTCATTAAACAGTTCCTTCAGATGGTAGACTATGGTATGAGCATCCATAACCTCATATTGTTTTACAGTTCTGGTGATATAAAGGCCAGCATTATACAACTAACCAACTCACTATCATCTAATAGCTTCTTATAAGCTCTCTGATCTTTATTAGATGCATCGGTAGTAGGGGGATCAAGAAATGATTCATATGGGACATATCCTAATTTTTTGGATTTGAGAACAATTCTCAAATTTCGTAGCCAATCCAAAAAGTTTAGTCCCGTGAGTTTTTGGAATTTATTAAGGAGCGTAGGTTCATACTAGATGACATCGTACGATTCGATAACCTAGAAGAATGAGAGAAAGTGTTAGAATATATACTTAATGCATATCTATAAGGAATTTAATAACATACATTGTGGGTTCCACTATTCTTGTTCAAATCCATAGCCCTCATTATGAATTCGAGAAAACTTATATTTTTCTTAATAGGTCGATATCCGATATCACCAAGAATGACCTTGGGTTTGCCCAACAAACCACTTTTGGTCAATTGGTAAGCATTGTTCATACCAATTGCATTCAATTATGCAACTATCGACTTGTGCCATCAACTGTTGATTTAGCACAATACATCAACTGTTGATTTAGCACAATCATTGGGTCGTCAACTCTTGATTTGTATACGTCCTATGTATATAACCCAACTTCACCTTTATCCACATTGACCTTAAGTTTGCCCAACAAATTAACACTTCCAGTTAGGACCAGCCCATTAATTTGGAAATCTAATTTCCATAGTTTGAACATATTTGGGTAGAACGGGCTTGGGTTTGCCCAACAACCTAACTCTAAAAGAACTCTAGTTCTTGCCATATCAATGGAAGGCATAAATCCTAATATTTGGATGAGGGATTTATTGTTTGGTCTCATCAATACTTTGAACCTATATCCATAATTACCCTTAAAATGCATCTAATGCATGTATTACACAAAGGAGCTTTAATTTAGGTTGTGACTTGACTATGCGTCCAAAGTTCGTGATTCAATTCAACTCTTGAACCTAATCGGGTACTAGTGTTAGTCTTGGCTAATCCGAATAATGAATGTGATTCAATTAGGAACCCTAGTTTATATGCCTTTATCTAGTCACACTAGAAATGCTATGCTCTACTTGAATTAATTCTAAATTAATCCCTAAGGTTTCCAAAATTTTCGTAAACCAATTAGTCCTTTATAATATCCCTAAGTCATCTCAAATTTACCTAAATAATTTCAGCACATGCCAAAATTATCATGACGGTCAAAATCGTCAAGATAAATAAGTTAACCTACTAGACACTAAAGAGACTGATTCGATGTTCGGAAAATTTCCAGAACCCTAATTTCTAGCACATACATTAAGCATGCTATTACCATCAAAATATTATATTTCTCATCACATAACAACCTTATTTAGGTATTATAACCGAAATACATATATTATAAGTCATTAAGTAAGTCTAACTCCATCAACTTTCAAAAAGTTGACCAATGTTTACTTTGACTTTATTTATTAATTGAATAAAAGTCAATTAATTCTAGAAAAATTACAAAGTCTTATAAACATTGTAAATGTGTTTAATAAAAAATTTTCAGAACCTAATTCTTAGGAATTGTTTATTAATAAATAGGAAAAAACACATTACTTCTAACATTAGTCAACCATTACATCAAGCATGCATAAGATAACCACTTTAACAACAAGAGTCATGCATCTCATACAGGTGGAAACATCTCATCTTGCATGTTCATGCATAAAATTTATAGAGACAATTTTTATAAAAATTAATATGGAATTTTCATGCATGCATGTTCATCATATTTCCAGAATTTCCAAAACTTCATACATGCATCAAGTTGAAGCTAAATTCGAAATAAAATAGAAAATGATATTCAATTGCATTTTCCTTTTACAAAAACATAATATAACATCTTATAAACATTTGGGGGAAAGCAAAATAGAAAAAAAGTTTCTAGAATTAATATGAAAATTTCAAAATCAGCACATGCAATTAGTTTTCCAGAAAATCCCAAAAATCAACATATCAATAGTCTGGATATAAATTCGAAATAAAATATAAAATGACATTTTATTGTAATATCCTTTTACAAAAACATAGTATAACATCTTATAAGCATTTCTGTGAAAGAAAAATAGAAAACAAAATTTTTTACAATTTACACAGATTTTTTCGAAACAACATTCATCTATTACATGCATAAACAAGCTTTGATACCACTGTTGGGTTTGCCATGGTTGCATGCATCACATGCATGAGGATGCAGCGAAAGTATTGGAATTAAGATTACAACACCATGGCAACCCGAAAATCACAGAATCTCACATGCATGCAATGATATGTAAAGAACATGAAATAACAAAACTATTTACCTTTGTATATCTCCTTCTTTCTTGTTTCTTCTCCTTGTTTGGGTTGTTACAAACACCAAAACCTTCCTTGATCTCCAATAACACACAAAGATGAAAGAAGAAACAATGTACAAGGGTTTTAGAATACCAAACTTGATGAATTCAAGTAGTTGTTCAATGTGGGAAATAGAATAAGGTTATTTTGCATGCATGTAATATTTATACAACAATTGCATAAATTTGCATGAAGATAACTCAAGAACACTTCTCACTCTCTCTAGAACTCTTCTAGAACCATTTCTCTATCAATTGAGTGTGTAAAAAGTCAAGGACCTCGTGCAAATAAGTGAAGAACTCACTTACATATCACTTCGCAGCTTCTATAACGATTGTGGCCTTGCTGGCCATGATCGTGGCATGCCTCGCCTTAGGCTTGCTTAAATTAGTCCATACACACTTGTTTTTCATCTGATATTTTATACATGTGACTCTTAGGTCTAGTTTAGGTACTTGAATTAACTCTTAATTCAAAGACATCATGAAGGGTTTTATGATGCCTGTTTGCCTGAAGATAAGTGGATTAACACACAAACTCTTTGATAGTTAATTATCCAACTTATGAACCTTTCTATAAACAATTACCATGCAATTCATCCTTTCACCATACTATACCCCACTTAGTTCGAAGTATGGACTATGTATCAACTCCTACTAGACTGACTACGTCACATCGAGTCCAAGTGATGTTAGTTCTTGTCCTGGGATCACATTACTCTATGTGTCATTGAAGACTCTCTTTATGACACATAATTGCTCTGGCCAGAGACTCTCGAGTAATGACCTCGACAAGAGGCCATGGGTATCATCTTCTTCTATCAGAAGTGGTGAATCCTTTATTGGCTACCCAATTACCTTCAAATATAAATAGCTCTACCCAATCACCACCCTAAGAGCTGACTTCGTCTTGAGGTAACAAGGAATGGTGTCAAAGCACATGATTTATATCGAAGATATCTTTGAGTACCTCAAGTATAAGGATGAGATTAATCATTGACATTCGATAGATCATCCATATGATAATCTCATAACAACTTATAATCCATAGTTTTCATACTCACAAAAACAGAACATAAACACCTACATTTATCTATCAATGCTCATCAACTTTCAACACACTTTTATACACCATTTACATCACCAATCATCTATAAGACAACTTATAACTTATCATTTATCATTTATATAAAATAAAACATCAATATATATATTGATTTCTTTACCAACGTTCCATCATATATTTAACTTCATTATCATGATCATTCAATCTCAAAACAATCATCATATATGTTTCATTTACAATAACCCATGAAGTTTAATGTATAACTTATTTGTTGTAACTCCAAGCTTCTTAAAAAATCACGTAAAACCCTAACTTTAAAGCATTACATGATCATCATCTTACCAAGGTAGAATAGGATAGGTTTCATCAAGAAGAAGAGATAACAACGATCTTGAAGAAATAAAGTGAAGGAGTTAGGAAAAGATCGACGTGATGAGGATAAGTGAGAAAATCGTGAGTGACGAAGAAGAGAAGAACGAAAATGAAGAGAACATTTAGCTAAAGCAAAATGAAAGACAAAGATGGTTGTCTTTCAAGTAAATGTATTGAGAGTGAGGTGTGTGGCAAGTGGCTTGACACTTGTCACTTGCCACATGTCCTCCTCTCATAGTTCCCAATTGGTCTTTTGAATGACTAGTCCATTTGTCACCTAATTTCTAATCCAACTGTCTTCCAATTTTCTAGGACACTTGTCATTAAATCCTAATGCCACTTGGCATTTTTTCTAGTCCAAAAATACCCATAATTTCGTAAATCTCCCAATAAAAATTCTAAATTAATAATTTTAAATCACTAACTCAAAAATTCAAGACATAAATAAATCACGATTCGCATTATAATCATTTAAAATCATTTATACCCGGAATATGTCAATTGAGTGCATGTATAGTCTTGGTAACGTGTACAAAAATCAATAATCACGTGTATGTATGCTTATGCTAGTGATATGCATGTAAATGTAATGTATTTCCTACTTTCTCAATACTATGTCTCATGTATAGAAATCTAGGGTTCTAACCCTTAGTATGGGAAAAAGATATTACAATTCTCCCCCTTTAAGAAATTTCGTCCTCGAAATTCTTATCTGATTGATTAAATAGGTTGGGGTACTGATTCCTCATATGCTCCTCTATTTACCATGTAGCTTCCTTACTCGAGTGATTCTTCCAAAGGACTTTTCCCAATGGAATTACTCAGTTTCTCAATTGCTTCGTTTGATATCCCACTATCTTTACCGGTTCCTCAATATAACTCACATTTCTTGCAATTTCAATCTCCTAAATAGGTAACACATGTGTTGGATCAGACTGATATCTTCTGAGCATACTCACATAGAACACATTGTGTCTCTAAGACATCTCAATCGGTAAGGCTAACTTATAAGCCAATAGTCCAACTCTCTCAATAATCTCATATGGACCAATATATCTAGGGTTGAGCTTACCGTTTTTACCAAACCTTAGTACTCCTTCCTAAGGTGATACTCTCAGAAACACTCTATCTCTGACTCAGTACTCCATATCCCTCCGATGTTGATCCACATAACTCTTTTGTCAGTCTTGTGCTACTTTAATTCTACTTCTGATGAGTTTCAATTTATCAACAACATCTTATATTAGTTCTGGGTCTTTAATAATCTTTAGGCCCTCTTAAGCCTAATATCATAGCAAACGACACTTTCTGCCATATAACACCTCGTATGGAGCCATACCGATACTACTATGATAATGATTGTTGTAGGTAAACTCAATCAGAGCTACATATTAATCCCATACTCCTTAGAATTCCAATACATAAGCTCTCAGCATATCCTCAACAATCTTAATCGTCCTCTCACTTTTTCTATCTATCTGAGGATGAAATGCAATATTGAAGTTCAACTTCATACCCATAGTTGTCTGTAAACTTCTCCAAAATCTCGAAGTAAATCTGGGGTCTTTGTCCAACACAATGGACATTGGGATCCCTTACAATCTCACTATTTCATTCATATACCTTTGGGCTAACTGATCCAGTGTATTAGTGTCTCTCATTGGTGAGAAATGGGCTGACTTTGTCAATCGGTCCATAATGACCATATGGAATCATGTTGCCTTGGTGTTCTCAGCAAACCCATAATAAAATCTATAGTAATTCGCTTCCATTTCCACTTTAGAATAGGAAATGAATGTAACTTACTAGCTGGAGCCTGATGCTCTGCCTTAATCTGTTGGCAAGTTAAACACTTAGCCACATAGTTAGCCACTTGCCTCTTTATCCCTGGCCACCAAAAATGATGTTTCAGCATGTTATACATATTGGTAGTACCAGGATACATAGCATAAACATCTATGTGTGCTTCCTCTAAAATATTGTCTCTCAATTCATCCACATCGGGTACACATAGTCTCTACTTCAACCACAGTATATCATTTCTCAATTCAAACTCAAAATTTGGGTCCATTTTCATCTTCTCAACTAACTTCAACAATTTTGAATCTTTACTTTGAGCTTTTCTAATTCTGTCATATAGCAATGGTCTAAGCTTCAATGTAGCTATCAATGCCTCATTCTACCTCAAATTCAACTTAACATTCATTGCTCTCAATTACACTAAGTTAGGCAACCTCGATAACTGTACTTATGCTATACTGTTATTTAATTTTCTGCCTAATGCATCAACTACTATATTAGCTTTACCAAGATGATACTCAGTGGTACAATCATAATCCTTCAACAATTCTATCCATCTCCTTTGTCTCATATTCAACTCTTTCTGACTCAATAGATATCCTAAACTCTTATGATCAGTGAATATCTGGAATGTCTCTCTATATAGATAATGTCTCCAAATCTTTAACGCAAATACCACTACAACAAGCTCTAAATCATATACCAGATAATTAAACTCGTGAGATCTTAACTATCTAAATGCATATGCTATCACTCTGTCATGCTGCATCAGTACACATCCTAATCTCTGGTGTGATGCGTCACTATACACCACATAACCTCCAGATCCAGATGGAATAGCTAACATCGATGTTGTAGTTAACTGATGGTTTCGTTGTTCAAAACTCTTATGACATTCATCATTCCATCTAAAAGGTACATCCTTTCTTAGAAGTTTTGTCAAAGAGGTTGAGATTAATGAGACCCCCTCGACAAACCTTCAATAATATCCAACTAATCTAAGGAAACTCTGAATCTTAGACACATTTCTCGGAACTTCCCACTTCATCACTGCTTCTACTTTCTTTGGATCAACTTGTATGCCTTGTCTAGTTACTATATGCCCTAAGAATACTACTTGATCAAGTCAAAATTCACACTTACTGAACTTGACATACAATTGCTTCTCTCTCATTATCTGTAGGACTAACCTCAAATGCTCATCATTTTCCTCTCTGCTCTTCAAATACGCTAGAATATCATCAATAAACATAATCACAAAACGATCTAAATAAGGTTGGAATACCTTATTTATCAAAGCCATAAAAGCAACTAGAGCATTTGTTAACCCGAATGGCATCACTAAAAACTCAAAATGTCCATATCTTGTTCTATATGCACTCTTCGGTACATTAGTCTCTGCTATCTTCAATTGATAGTACCCTGATCTCAAGTCAAACTTAATGAATACTTGAGCTCCCTGCATCTGATCAAGTAAGTCATCGATCCTCGGCAATAGATACTTATTCTTAACTGTCACCCAATTCAGTTGTTTATAATCGATACATAACCTCAAAGTCTCATCTTTCTTATTCACAAATAAAACTGAGGCTCCCCAAGGTGATATACTGGGTCTAATAAAATCCTTTTCCAACAACTCCTATAATTGAGCCTTAAGTTCCTTAAGTTCCACAGGTGTCATCCTATATAAAGGAATAGATATTGGAGTAGTACCGGGAGCTAAGTTAACAACAAACTCTATCTCCCTAGCTAAGTTAACAACAAACTCAGCGAAAAACATATTCAGGAAATTCCTAACAATAGGAATATCTTATACTGTCTGCTTAGTACGAGTATCAATCACATGAGCCAGATAAGCCTCACATCTACCTCAGATCAGACTTAAAGCACTCATAAATGAGATCAATCTGGCTAGCACTGCTTGACTAACACCTTGAAACATCACTCTTAGTTGATTAGGAGATTCTAGTATCACCTCTTTAGTATACAATACAATCAGATCAACTTCTAACTCTACCTGATCCACTCGAATTATACACCTTTTACATACTTCTTATATCACTATAGTACTACCTATAAGTGTACTAACTTCTAATCCACATTTTAACATTTCTCTATCATAATACAGTCTAGATGCCATATGCGACGAGATAAAAGAATGCGTAGATCCTGGATCTAGCAATGCAAAAGCTTCAAAATTAAAGATATGTAGCACACCTGCAATGACATCTGGGGAGTTCTGAGCTTCCTGTCTAGTAATCGCATAGATTCTGGCCTGAGACTATGGCTGATTACTCTGCACCTTAGTCTTGATAGTATTACTTACTGAACTCACTCTGCTTCCAGCTCTGCCTCTCTGTCTGGAACCATTTGCTTTGCTCTATTAGACATTTGTCTCTGTTATCACTCCTCATCTCACTCCAGACTGTGCTTCGTAAACTGCGAGACAGTCTCTGATCTGATGCTCGAAGGAGCCACATCGAAGGCAAACTTCCGATAACTTCCAACATTCCCTATTATGCTTCTTCCCACAACAGTCACAACTAGGCATCTATCCTGATACTAAACCTCTTCCACTAACAATCTGTATAAAACTACCTCTCTGTCTGAACCTCGACTGTCTCAATCTAGTTGGTGGTTGAAATCATCTGTTCTGATGTTTACTGAATCTTCTGTCAGAATCAACCTGAGACTTACCAGGTCTTTTCATTTTAAACTCTTGTCTGCACTCTCCTTGTCTATCTTTTAACAACTGCTCTATTCGGATTGAGGCAGCTCTCAACTCAGTGAAATTGCTCAGATTCGTAATAACCAACCTCATCCTTATCTCTATATTCAACCCATCTTCAAATCTCATACACTTGTCCTCCTTAATAGGAATCAGAGCACTAGCATACCCTATTAGCTCATTAAACTGTATTTCATACTCTGCTATAGTGAGACTACCTTGCTTCAGATCCAAAAACTCCTTCATCTTTCTATTCAGGTAGATTTTTGGCATGTAATTCTCCTTAAAGACTTTCAGAAAGTCTTCCTACTTTTACCTATAAGGTTGGGTGGTACGTGGAATAGTCTTCCACTACTGGTATGCTGGACCTTGCAGTAATGAGACTGCATAGTTGAACTTCTCATCAGACTCACAATCAATCTAATCAAATATTCTCTTGACTCTCTCTAACCATCCTTTAGCCTCAACAGGGGTCTATACTTTTGTAGAAGACCACAACCCCCTACTTTCTCAGTTTGTCATACCTTCTTTCCTTTTTCTTAGGAATTCTCGGAGGCATTTGGTCAGGTCGAGGTATATAAGACTCTTTACTGGCACCTACAGACATTAGGTCAGCTAATTGTCTAACTTGATCACCTATGGCCGATGACCTATAATAAACAATAATAGCGATTACTATTCAAGTTTCTCACTATATATCATGTCTATATGCTTATATACTTCCCTATGGATGTCAAAGAATGCTTTGATACCAAAAAATGAAACACCCCACTTTCACCTAGCACCTGCCTATACATTTTGAGGACATTCGAGCACATGCCTTATGAAAGCGACATGTTAGAGCAGTCACATTCACTTATATGGCATCATATTTAAAGTGCAATTATGAAAAATATCAAAACGTTTCCATTTCATTTGTAAAACATAATTTACAATGTATCTTTTCATTATATAATTCACATATATATAATATCAAAAGCTTATAAGAGTCTACTGCTCTTTTACAACTTTCTACAACAAATGAGAACTAAACAAAACACTCTAGCTAACTCTTCAGTTTTAGTTGACCGACTTTTGAGCCATTTGAGTCTTAGTGCAGTACTAGGTTTCTTCTAATTTGTTTTAAAAGCTAAGTCTCCTTTCTCATACCTGAGAAGCCACGTTGCAATTTTGATGAGTTTTGCGAACTTAGTAGTGAACCATCATCGACGTGTTCACTCATATCAAAACGCATATACCATTCATATTTCAAATTCACAGATAGTTCACGTAATTAAATATTACACATTATTTTATAATTCAATTTCAGTGCAGTTCAAAAAACTCATTTCAATCTTTCATTTAACATATATCAAATTGTATATACAATGCGCATATGACTCACTTCCAATTATTACTTTGTTGTGACCGAGTGCTTTTTTTAACTGTCCCGTATCTATTGTAGATACCAGGCTCATTGATAACTGTCTCGCACCCATTGTGGATACCGGGCTCATTTTATATATTGAACCTGTGGCTCTTATACATATTGTTGAGCTTTAAGCTCTTTTTTACTGGCCACTCCATTCACATCTTCCTTTATCTAATTATGCATATCATGTAATGAAATGCATCAAATCACATATATGCATTCAATCATTTTTATTTAGTACACACATTCACCTTTTTGCTTTTTCATCGAACATAAGTCTGAAATTCAACATATTTGTTGAGAACACTTTTTCATTTCAAATTCATATACAATTAGAGCACTTCCAATACATTCCCAATTATCAAACTCCTTAGAATATCAATGTCTGAAATTATCACATACATATGAATATCAGTTCAATAATTGGAATTTAAGCAATTTCATTCAAGTCTAGTGAGAACAACTAGGTTACTCATAGTACACTCCAGATAGCTATTACCTTGATGTCTCAGTAATGTCTGGATGCTGTCGTTCTATTTGATCTTCTATATCATGCAATATACACACATTTACACATTAGTAATTTACTTAATCATGTTAATGCTCAATTATACACATATGTATATGCGTTATGCACAATGCATGTTTAATGACATTCTTGAGTATGTATCCTTAATTACGAATCTTAATCATTCTTAATTATCAATTTAAACTTATCAAACACCTTATCAACTTGTTCAATCTCAAACTAGGTTCATTTTAAGCCTCATTGAAGCCTAAATACACCATAAAAAAGTACCTTATCATTAGTTGGTTCAAATATCACTTAAAAGACAACATTTCACTTAATAAACTAGCCTACCATTGTGGTGGACCTTCCCACGGTCGTGATAGAACCTTATGCAATAGGCCACGATCATAGGGACTTTGCAACGATCATAGGGACTCTACCATGATCATGATAGAACATAATTCAAGCCACGATCATGCACTGAAGGCCACGATCATGCCCTACTTTTCTCCCTTCAGTTTCCCAATTTCAACATACTTAGAACCATCATTAACACTCTAAATTTTCCAGAATTCATGTCCATTAATGCAATTTCATTTCATGCTAATCTAACTACCATATTGGTTACATTAAACCTTATAAAATTTTTACTCAATTGATTCATTTTCATTCACTTAATCCTATGATACTTGCATTCCTAACTTTTTCAAGTTTTGTCTCTTTCATAATACTCAAATAAATCATCTCCATAGTTCATCCTTTAGACTTCATATCCTGATCATTCTCAACTCATTTCTAACTCATAAACATCCATAAAACAATCTATAAATCATTGTTTATCAATCATACAAAAACAGAACATGATTTCTATCATTCACTATCATCTTGGTTCTTCTCATTTCAAGAATAATTTACTGGTCTTATCTTTAACATAATTTCACCTTTAATAAACCTTAACTCCCAATATATTTTATCCACATAACAACTTTTAATCCACGGTTTTCATACTCACATAAATAGAACACAAACACCATCATTTATCTATCAATGGTCATTAACTTTCAATACACTTTCATGAACCATTTACATCACCAATGATCCATAAGACAACTCATAACCTCTCATTTATCATTTATACAAAATAGAACATCAATATATATTCATTTCTTCACCAACGTTCCATCATCTATTCAACTCCATTATCATGATCATTCAATCTCAAAATAATCATCATATATGTTTCATTTACAGCAGACTATGAAGTTTAATGTATAACTTACTTGTTTTAACTCCAAGCTTCTTAAAAAATCATGTAAAACCCTAGCTCCAAAGCATTACATGATCATCATCTTATCAAGGTAGCATAGGCTAGGTTTCATTAAGAAGAAGAGATAACAACGATCTTGAAGAAACAAAGTGAAGGAGTTAGGCAAAGATCAATGTGATGAGTGGTGAGAAAATCGTGAGTGAAGAAGAAGAGAAAAACGAAAATGACGGGAGCATTTAGCCAAAGCAAAATGAAAGACAAAGATGGTTGTCTTTCAAGTCAATGTATCAAGAGTGAGGTGTGTGGCAAATGGCTTGACACTTATCACTTGCCACATTTCCTTCTCTCATGGTCCCCAATTGGTCTTTTAAATGACTAGTCCATTTGTTACCTAATTTCTAATCCAACTATCTCTCAATTTTCTATGACACTTGTCATTAAATCCTAATGCCACTTGATATTTTTCCTAGTCTAAAAATACCCATGATTTCATAAATCTCCCAATTTTCACCAAAAATTCTAAATTAATAATTATAAATCACCAAATAAAAAATTTAAGACATAAATAAATCACAATTCACATCATAATCATTTATACCTGGAATATGTCAATTGAGTGCATGTACAGTCTTGGTAATGTGCACAAAAATCAATAATCACGGGGTGTATGTTTATGCTAGTGATATGCATTTAAATGCAATGCATTTCCTATTTTCTCAATACTACATCTCATGTACAAAAATCTAAGGTTAACTCATTTCCTTTAGTCCCTAAGTCTTTGACGTAACCCTTAGTATGGGAATAAGATATTACACGAATCTTGCTATTCGTGTTAGATATGTCATTCTTGAGTCTTGCTATTCGTGTTAGAGGAAAATATCTAGCTAAAAACTTCTCAACAAGCTAATTCCAAATGATAATGGATTTCAGAGGTAAAGACTTCAACCATGATTTTGCCCTATCCCTTAATATAAAAAGGCACAACTTTAACCAAATAACACCCTCTAAAACTCCATTAATCTTAAAAGTATCACTGATCTCTAAAATGTTGGTACTGCGTGCATTTAGATTCTTATTAGGCAAACATCAAATTGCATAAGTTATTGAACCATTTGAATCTTGTTAGGTTTAATCTCAAAATTGTTACCCTGCACTCATGGCCTAATATGTTGGATTTTATCTTTATAAGTCATGGTCTAGTTTAATTCTCTATAGTTTCGTGTCTTGACATTAGGTTTGGTAATTATAACATCAAGTACATAAATTTTGAAATTCAGTAAGCAAATAAAAGATTTAAAAAAAGAGTTCTAAAATAAATATATACAAAAAGAAAAAAGTTATTAGATTAATAAAAAATTAAATATTCTTAATATCCTAGTTTATGAACCAGAATAATATTAAAGCTCCACTAAGTAAGCACATTTATCATTTTTATAGTATAATCTAATGTATGAGTGTTAATTACATGCAAACTAGAAGTACTAATACTAAATATCTTTTTATTTTCTAATATAATAAAGTGAATGATTGAATTAAAAGAAAACAATAATGAAAGTAAAGTTACTAAAATAATATAACAGCCAAAGTAATAAATAAGAATGAACCAATTGATTGATAATCAAGATCCAAATAAAGAATCCCCTAGAACCTTTTTATGCGTAAATTTATCTTAAATCAATAATTAACCCTAGTTTCTTCAATTGATAGAAAGTTTAAAGTTACAACCATATTCTTTATTAAGCAATACAATGTTTATTCTTAAGTTGATTGATTCAAGTTTCTTTATAGTCAAAACCATAAGAACATATTAACTCTTTCTATGAATTCCCTTAATATATTTGACTTTAATATATAAGATTCATATGGTCCTATCTTTATAATTCCATTCAATTTTATTATTCATTTTGTATATATGAGTTATCAATTCTTAGATATGAAATTTGAAATTGAATCAAAATACTAGTATATTCCAATTCAACGTCAGATATAATTATAAATAATTCATAAGAAAATTTGGGTATTTCATTAAATTAAGGAATCAATCTAAACACATAGTTCTTGTCATCCCCTATAGATCTATCCTAATTTAGTTCACACTAAGTTAAAGAAATCCAATAACATTTAAGAAAGAAAATAAGATAAAACAAGCCATTCTTATAAATTCTTGACATCTTGAAGTACTTTAGTTAAACTTGATGGAATCTCCTTTTTTATCTCTAAATTTACTGCTTTCATATCCAAGGATGCTTTGATTTGGATCTTTCTAGCTACTTCTAATGACTGCTTTTATCCCTTTTGATTTATTTTAGTATAAAACCCTAGAATTTCATAAAAGTTACCACTGATGTGAGACTTAACATATGTTTGTGTTATGTTAATGTTAGTTTAGTCACTCAATAATCAAACTCTAAATCATACATATAAGGGTTTATCTTAAGAACATGATTATGAAGGAATGAATATAGGTTTGTATTTTAGTTGTATTTGTTCATGTGGTAAATTCTTAAGGAAATAGAATGAACTAATAGCTTATATATGTAAAACACGAGTCTATATTTGACCCATATTCCTCTAACATCATGTTAAAACTTTTTGAACTTGGATCCAACTTGTTCAAATTCATTCCTTCTTTATTAGAGATAAATTAGGGCTTATAAATAAAATATAAGCCACATTGAATATCAAATACAATAAAAACTATCTAAACAAAAGTAAAATGTTCTCAAAATCATGCTAAAATCATAACCTACTTAACACTTATTAGTTTATTTAGCATCATATATATTCAATCATCAATTTAAAGAGAGTTCAACAGTTTTATGAAAGTAGAGAGCTTTGAGCAGGAAGTTCTTAACCGTTCCTTTATAGAGAACTTCAGGTATAAAAGTTCTCAAGCTTCCTTTGTACTGTTAATTATAAATAACTTAATAAAAGATTAACTTTATTATATCACATTATCGTCCATTTCTTTTAGTTGAATTGCGTATAAACTTGTTTTAAGGGTGTGTATCAACTTGTTTTAAAGGTGTGTAAAACATCTAAACAAGAGTGTAAGTGAATTTTTCAAAAACTTATATAGAAATTAGTCAACGACAAAAAAAGAAAGCTTAGATAAATTTTGACATATGTAAATTTCATTATTTTATGAGGATTTTAGCTATGTTATTCTCATTTTATTACACCCTTAAAAGAATCCCTATGAAAACATGGTTAATATATAAGATGAAATCAAAAAATATTTAACATAAATGTAATAGAAATGTCATTATTTGTTAATAAAACATTTGAATAAAGTAAGGTGAGCATATGTAGATAAGGCCTACATATAGATAGAACCTACCACTAAAAGGATGCATGAATAATAGATAGAGAAAAAAGGTGAGATAATTTCAATTGGAACATGGAAAGAAGAAACATAATGGTGTCTAACATAAGCGGCAGAAATAAAAACATAAAAGGAATTTTGTTGGCCTAACAACAAATAGACAACATATTGATTGAGATGGATGATCGTGTCGTTCGAGTTTTAAAATTTATAAGCCCTAAAATATCGTAAGTGCGCGGGCAGTGATTGTATTATAAGAGGTGTCGATCCTAAACTAATCTAATCCTAAAATCTAAGGCAAACAATATATGAAACTCAAAATAAACAATGCAACAGAAAGTAATCACGAGAATGAAATTTAACCACTTCAATCAGAAATTAAACGTGAAGGAATTAATAATTGAGCAATATGCAATCACAATAGAAATCAAACTAAGGAATTTACCAATTTATGAGAAAGGGTATTTTACTTATCATTAATGCTAACCTAGCTAATTATGTGTCAATAGAGTGTCTGTTCTAGACTGTCCTAGGGCTGATTACTCTCTATCGAGTTATAACCATTAAATCCTAAATTATAAACCCTAATCAGATTATGGAATTTGCAATCTCTCAATTCACAAATTATCCAAAACCCTAATTAGAACTGAAACACTCTAAAAAACTATCAGAACATCACACGAGATCTCTCTCTGCACAATTACCAATATGATTTGACACGTTTCTATTAAATCGCCTAACTCTCATTAATCTAATTTAATCGTTTTTTATTCAGTTCACCCTCTCAGTTTATTACCGAATTATGCAAGAATGCAATCAAATCACGACATTCATCCAATAAACACAATCGACTAAATTATCATTAAATCAAAATAAAATCCTGAAGTAGAGTTTTGAACATCATCAATATTCCAAATCCTATCATCATACTATCCATCTCAATTTTATACATAAATAAAATCGAAACGAAAAGGAAATAATGACTTAGAGTAGATGATGGAAGGCAGCGACGTCGGGAAACCTCTTGCTTTAGGAAGCATGTTGATTCAGCTTCATCTTCATCTTCTTCCTCTTCCTTCTTCTTCTTTCTCTCTCTCAGTATTCTCTCTTTAGGGTTTCAAGTGTGGTTGATGCAAAAAGCTCCTTTGTGCTCCTCTTAATGTTCTTTAAATAGTCTTTTTATGTTTTGGGTAACCCTAGGGTCTTTTTGGGGTCCAAAAGGTCCAAAAAGTCCTTTAAAACATGAAGTTTGTAATTGACTGCGAGTCTGCTAGATGTAGGCCACAACTATGGCCCACATATGAGCCTTTTGTCATGATCGTAGTCTGATTAGGACGAATGTATTCTGAAACACTTCGTTCTTCGATATTGACCTTGAAACACTAGCAAACACATCAAGGTACCTTAAAAACATAATATTCAAGATCAAAAGCTTTTACTAACCCATAAAACACTTAAAACACAAATAATTAACAAACTAACATAATTCTAACCTAAACACATACTAAATGATGCTAAATACATATCAAACATGCCCTAAATCACAATGCAATTTACACTTATAAGTAAGATAACAAAAGTAGCATTATAAACAAAAGAATGTGTTGATTAATTTTTAGCAAGTAACAAAAGTAAAAAAAATATATATACCTAGATTAAGTTTGTCGCTTTAACGAATATAATTGGTATTCTAAAATTACTAGAAGCATCCTTATATATCTCCATTTGTGATCTTAGGAGATCTTGCTTCTTCTCATGGGAAAAAATTGTTGTATTAGTTATTAGCATTTCCTTATTAACTTTAACTTTCTTTTTAAAACTTGGTCTAAAATAAACAATAAGATCAAAAAATTCCCCAATTATAAACAACAGAGAGTAAAGTTGTCTTTCCGATCTCTTATTAATAACTACAAGATAAGGTGTGTCAAAGAAGACTTATTTTTAGATTGACCTTGATTGCTTCCTTTGCCTTCTCCATGACATCATAAGAAAACCCAAATTTGCCTTCTCATTACTATCAATCAGACGAAGTACCCTCACTAAATGCTCACAAACTTAGATGAAAAATTGACATTAAGACCAAAATTCATCATCTTCAAGTATAATTTTAGAAACCTCTAATCTAACAATAGACCTAGCAAGCTGAGATGTAACTCACTATAAACATTTGTCTTAACTCTTTCGTTATCATAATAAAGCATTGAAAAAATAAGAAATTTGTTTCAAATATTTTAATAGTAGGAGGATACAAATTCCTACTTTTGGTAAATTCCTTTCCTATTAAATTTAAGAACAATGTACAATTATAGATGAACTTGGTCACCTTTTTTGCTTTCTACATAGTATCAATAATTGGAAAATATCTAACATCTCCTACATTTTACAACATCAAGTCAATGCAATATATAGCACAAAGAGTTCAATAATATGAATTATACTTGCTTTGTAATCCTATTCCAGCTACTTTATAAGCGAAATCATTGTCAATAATCAATTGAACAACATTTTCTGGCCCAACTTCATTCACAACTTCAGCAAATATTTTAAATAGAATATCAACATTCCTAATAAGGCTAGATGCATCAATAAACTTCAAAAGCATTGTCCCATTTGCAGAATAAACCCAAAAAATTAATAATAGTCTGATGTCTTCTATTTGTTCAACTATCACAAATAAGTAAAAACCCTAAAGTAACCCAAGTCATTCTTCTTTCATCCAAATAACTTTTTATTTCACAAACAAAGCTACTTAAAAATTTACCTCTATGTTCATCAATTGAAGAAACTTTGTATCTTGGATCGTAAAAAGCAATAACATCTACCATAAGATGATAATAAGAAGACTGAGAAGCATTGAATGTTATATCTGAATCATACCACCATCTAACCATTTTCATATCCATATTATGAGCTACTTCTCTAAATTGTAAGGCACTATGGATTGAAGGTTGAGCTCTAAAAGTTTTTTTATGGTGCAAAAAAATTAAACACCTGGAAAAAAAATTAGACACCTGTTTTTCTTTTTTTCCTAACATCAGGTACAACACTACCTTCTTATTGGTTGGGAATAATATTACCTTCAACATTTCCATTATCATCATAACCACTAATAAAAGAACTTCCACTACTAATTTTGTAACTTAATCTTTGCCTTTCTACTATAAACAAAGTCTTCATTTGTCATTTCACATTATGGCTCATTTTTTTACAGGGCTCTGCATAACCTTTATTCCAGCTAAATGCCTCTTTAATATGGCCATTCCTCCACCTTTCAAATGCTTGTTGCAAAACAAACAAATGATATGATTCTTTAATCCAGGAGCCATTCTAGCATGAGACTGCGGTGGATTATTAAAGCTTCCTGAAGTGATTTAATATCAAGAGTACTTGAACTTCCTTCCATTTATTTGTAAAAATAAATGAAGACATGTGTCAAAATTAAATTAATAGCTTCATATTCAAAAATACAATTTTTGCATATAATAATAATATCATTACATAACTATAAAAATTCAATATTCAATTATAAGCATATCTAGATTCTAGATAGACTCTATCTTATATCTTTCTTTATGATAGCAAACTTGCAAAAATAACTTTTCTTTATGATAATACAGATCGCAAAAATGATTTAAACATTTACAATTTCACATTATGTTGAGTGATGAGTATTTTCTCATAAATTCAGATACTATTTTCTACTATGTATTTAACCACCTACAAGATAAGATTAATATGTATAATATTATTTCCTAATGATAATATAAACAATATAAAAATGTAAACATTTATTTTTCTTAACTTAATTACATAGACTAAATGATTTAATTGTATATTAAATCTTATATTCAAAAGATTAATCATATGTTAAATATTTTTATATGCAAACAATAATTAGTAAATTATATGTTTCATATAAATTAATTAACAAATTACAATTTAACAAATCAAATTTGATGTCATTTTTATGATTATTAAAATAACAAATAATATGACATATTCTTGAATTATACGCAATTTAGAAATGACAATACTTAAATATTCTTTCATAGTTCTTTGACTATATTATTTGATTTCAATTATTCATAAATTTACAATGCTTAAATGTTATTAAAATTGAACCAACTAATACAAACAATTTCAACTTTCAAACTCAAATTATCCATTGCATGTATGATAAACTATTCACAAAACACACATGATACAACTAAAACAAAATGTAATTGCAATTCAGAGTAGAAACAAGCAACTTAAAGCACACAAAAAATTAGAAATTGTAATCAAGATAAGGTACTGACAGGTCCGATCGGGGGTCAACAAAATGAAGATTGGATATGAAAATCCTGGATTTCTACTATCTGCCCAACGAGCAGGCTAGTAGCGGCGATGGTGGATTGGAAAAGAGTAGTGACAGTGGAGTGGAGAGAGGATACATCTGTGACGGTGGACAATGATGGATGCATAGAAGGGTCAGGGTGGGCCAGTGCCCACTGCCAAAATAAAAGTTCTTATTACTCTATGGATTTCAAAGTGAATTTTGTATCAGCCTATTGTAAATATAATTAAAAATCTTAACAACCCCACTTTAATTGGAAAAAAAACAAAACCCAAACCCTTATATAAGTTGTGGTCGTTTATATTTGGCCCCTGTTGACTTTTAGTTCTAGCTCCGTTCTTGACGGTGGAGAGAACAGGCTTAGGTAGGCAGTCTGAGTAGAGGTAAAGGAAGCTTATTGCCTCGTGCAGCATTAAGTTTGGGCAATGGAGCGTGGCGCGATGGCAGTGAGTGGCCGGCGACAACACTGAAAAAATTTTGATGATTTAAATAGTGAAGAATGAAGATGCGTGGAAAGGTGAGAGAGAGAGCTCAAGTGAAGACAATGGAGAGTGAGTGTCTATCTGTTGTGTTTTGGTGCTTCTTTTGTTATGTTAAAGTTTTCTTTTACAATTCAGTCCCTAAAATTTTTAAACTTTACAGTAATAGTCAATATTTAATCGGTATTTCAAATATTAGTACTACTGACCGGTACAAAACTCATATATTTCATACTGTTTTTCATTTGGTACGGTACATCATTCATACCATGACATGCACCAAATCAAGCATGTCCTACCTACAGGAGGGGTGGTGGAAGCAATGCTTAAGCAAGGATTACCTATCATGTTCAATCGGCAAGGAAGGCCAAGGTTGAAGACGATGTCTTCTACTCGCAAAAGAATATTAAAGTCACCTACTCCATCCTTGGGACAAGTGGTGTAGGCTATCAAGTTTGCATGGCATGATCCCCCTTAGGACCACAAATATTTTTATGAAGGCGAGTGGGAGATCATATGGATATTGGCTGAGCACAATATGATAAGGTAAGTACTGCTTTCTTGCATTTGTTTATTAACTTCTGTATTACAATGTTTCTAATAAATCTCCTGCAGGTCTTCTGTGCCCGGATAATTTGTAATAAAATGGCTTCGATCGAATTCCTGAGGTCTACCTATAGACATAAGTCTAATTGACGAATGATAACAGATTTGGTTATTTAAAGGAGGAAAAAGAGAAATAAATAGCATAATTGAACCTTGCCAATGAAGCACTCTAGACTGACAGTTAAAAGTTAGCAATCTTGAATGTTTAGTAGTGAAGGCATTGTGGCTTAAGCAACAACCCAATATATGCTATAAGTTTGTCATGATTTTCTGGACAGTAAAATGTTCAAGTCACTTAATTATGATAGAATGGCGAACTCTTTCATCAAAGGCTTCAATTGCTTTTATATGATATTAAAGCTTAATTAACTAGACCAGATTTTGATGACTGCATCCTTAAGATGTGCTTGTTGATGGATATGTAGCCAAAGAGGCAACAGAAGATAGTTTAGTTAATTAAGTTTACAAGCCTTCTCTAGGACTAAACTTATTACCCTTTTACTGAGCATTTTGTCGAGGACGAGGCATCTTTTCACGCTTAATTTTTGACAGCTTGTCCCTTGTACTTAGCTTGTGGCTTTTTTGACTACTTTTATTGATTTATGAGGCTTCATTTTGTACAAACCCTAATCTTGGCCCTAGAAGCTCATCAAATGTCTATTTATTTGGTCGAAGTGTAAATGACACCTAACATTTTGTAAAAGGTCTAATTTATCCCTTGTATCACTTTTCATCTAAACATTTATAAAATGGTACTATTTATACCATAAAATCTAATGCCATTTGGTTTATATTAATTACTTGTTGTTAGACCATCAATCCAGCTGATATGGTATATCAATTTGATAACTTAGGCTTAGTTTGGGGAAGCGGTAGCGATTGATAACCTGCTGAAATGATAAATACTTATTCTCAATAAGTATTTATGTGTTTGGGATTGTTGTTTTGGTAACTGCTAAAACGTGAAAATAGGTGTTTGGCAAGTGCGGTTGCGTTTGTTAAAAAAAGATAAAATGACTAAAAAGCCCATTGATTTAATAACCTATTAATTGTTGTATAAATAATTAAAAATATTATTATTCATATAAATTTAAAATTACATATAATAAAATATTAAATTAAAATAAGAAAATATAAATAAAATAAATTTAGTAAATAAAATATTTCATAAAAATATATTATTAGTCATATAAATTTAAAATTATAAATAATAAAATATTAAATTAAAAAAAGAAAATATAAATAAAATAAATTTAATAAATAAAATATTTCATAAAAAATATATGATTAGTCATAAAAATATAAATTATAAATATATTGGACTTGCTTTCTAACAGTATAATAGAAAATAATAATTATCAGAAGATTATTAATGGAAAGTAGAATTTTTACCACAGAAACACTTTTCTACCGCAATCTTCTTTCTGCTTATCGATTTCTGCGGTGACACCGTACTTTCCTTCAACCTCCAGTTATTCGCCCGTAGATCTAAACATGTGATTGTGTTTAAAAACTGCAGTGAATACGTACTTATCTCCACTGCACCGTAGATTCAAACTCAGCCTTAGACTATTTGAATGTTGAATGGAAGATGATTTGATTTTTTATAGTTTTTTTTTCTTAATTTTATAATTATTAAATTAATATTTTGGAATCAATTCAATCCTAAAGTGTAGCCATCCATTTCAAGCAGTCCTCTGCTTTCTTCAGTCATGAATATCGTGACTTCATTCTCATTGTGATTCTTTTTTTTTTTGAAATTTTCATCGTGATTCTTCTTTTGTGTGACTTCAGAGTTTATAAAATTGTTTGTTAGTGTTGGGGCATTGAGAACGGGGGATTTTTTTTAAAAAAGGCTAAGTCAAAAAGATCGTGTATTGTAGTCATCAATGAGATTAATTAATGTTGTGGGTAGATATAGAAGGGTTCGACTCTATGATGGGAGCGACAATAAAAAATATAGTTGATTGAAACAGATGGGTCTGGCTAATTATTTTAGAAATAATTCTAAACATAAATCACTTGCTATTAAAAAAGTTGGGATTGGAAGTAATGATGAGGTGTTGAGAAAGGAGACAAAGAAGCAAAAAGTGACGTTGTAATTAATTGTTACTTAGTCAAGGAGCTTCATATTCAAAACTACAATTATTTCTAAGGAATAAAAAAATAATTTCTAAAGCACAAGTGTCATTAAAGTCACTAAGGTAAAAAGTTGACAAAAAAGATATTTGTGCGCTTAATGATCCTCTAAGAAAGTCCCCCGTATATGATTCAGTAACAAGCTCCAATAAAATAGGTGATAATGTTGTTGGAAAGGTTAAACCTTCAAAACAGAAATGTGTGCCTGATAGTGCGGCGTAAACGTTAGTTAAAATAAAAATTAGACTATTATTATAATAGTGATGAGTCTAGGTCGATTTTACAGAGAGTATGTGTCAAGTTGTTGAAATGAAACTAATTAGTGTTTAAGGGTTTTTTTTGGGGGGGGGGGGGGGGCAGGAAGGTGT
>JANIIA010121248.1:0-26650 GCA_027478495.1 Erythroxylum alaternifolium
TTTCCTTAATCTCTCTTTGAGCTCATATGTACTGAAATTTCGGGTCCTAACCCTTAATATGAGTACGGGATGTTACACATTATCAATTTTTCATTTGAGTTTGTGAGCTTTTAGTCATGATACTTTGTCTGACTGATAGTGATGAGAAGGCAACAATTGGATTTTTTAGATGCTATGGAGAGGGCAACGAAAGCAATCAACGCTAATTTAAAAAATAGGTTTTATTTATACACACCTTATCTTGCAGCCATCAAAGAGAGATGAGAAAGGTAATGTTACTTTTTATTGTTTGCAGTTAGGACATTTTTAAACCCTAGTGTCTATTTCAGACCAAATTTTGCAAATAATACTGAAGTTAATAGGAGAATCCTGTTAATTATAACAAAAATTATTGCCCATAAAATGATGCAAGATCTACTAAGCTTACAAATAGAGATTTACAAGCATGCTTATGGCATTTTGGGATACCCATTACTATTCTTTAAAGAGATAAACTTAATCTAGGTATATTTTTTCACTTTTGTTGCTTGTTGAAAATTGATCAAAACTTTATTTTGTTTACAATGTTACTTTTGTTATCTTAGAATTGGTTAATGAGACCAATTTGAAAGTGGTGTTCTAGAATTGCAAAAGTTTGTAATTCAAATTCTGAGTTAATATGTGAGTGCAATAAGATGTGAAAGCACATTTGAATTTATTCATTGCAAGAAAAGGAATATATTAGAACATAAAAGATTGAAGAACTTGGTGTAACATACCACTCTCATAGTGCATATACTCGAACATACCACTGGATATTTGGTAATATACTCTACGGAAATGATAAGTTAGGACAATCACATTAATATCGTCTGAGGCATCATTATAACTTAAGCATTTGAAATACTCATTTCTTTCATAATCATAATAAGTTATATATGTCATTAACGTGCGAAATTTAAATAGTCAATACACAACAATTTTAATCTTAATCCTAGTACATCATACAGTACAAAAAATTTTCCCACTAGAGACAATGTGTGATATGACATGGAATGTTAAAACAAAAGATATCTATCAAGACTCTGCAGGTATCAGTTGACCAAACCTTTGAGCCATTCTTGTCCCCAAAATGACAGTACTATAATTCTATTAGATCATCTTAGAAGCTAGAACTCTCATTGAACCTAAAAATCAACGTTGCAATTTAGATGAATTTGTGAACTTGGTGAGTCAACCATCATCGATGTGCTCACTCAAGTCAAAAACACAAGGACAATTAATATCTGAATTCAACAAGTATTTCATATCATCCAATATTGAATAACACATCACATTTTACCATATTTCAACAAATACACATGTACACAAACATTGCATATCATTATTTCAAAACAATTCAATATTTCATCTCAATGATTCATATGATACATGTAAAGCTATATATGCAAATGCATAAGTGATTCCATTTTATTTTGTTTTGTTATGATTGAGCGCCTATCAACCCAATTTATTGTCTCGTAGCTGTTTTAGATATCGAGCTCATTTCATATGTTGTCCAGTATTCGTTAAGGATATCGAACTCGTTAATATCTGAGCCTGTGGCTCTCTGTGCACAATCCTAAGCTTAAAGCTCTTTTTTACACATCGACTATTGCAATCACAACTCATTTATCTGATCATGCATTTCAATGTAATGAGATGCATCAATTCACATATTATGCTTTCTGTAGTTTTCATTTAATGTGCTCATGTCATATATCAACTTCTTCGGTTCTAAGTCCGATATTCATCATTCAATTGTTCATACATTCCACATTACATATACAATTCAACATAAGCACATATAATTGAGTTTACACATCTAGGTTAACTCATAGTACGCTCTAGAATAGGTGTTGCCCTGATGATCTAGTAATGTCTGGATGTTGGCGATTAACTTGTGCGTTTATAATCATGCAATACATATATAGTTCACAATAACTAATTTATTCAATCATATGAATATAAAATCATGCGCATGTATATGTGTCAGTCATGTTCAATGCATGCTTAATTGATCTTTTTGGGTTTGTATTGTTCTTCACAAATCATGACCATTCAATTTTTATAGCTTTTCAAGTTTATACCTTAAGTAAGTTTGATTACTTTAAATTCATCAATCATATATTCATCAGTCTTTTCTAGCAATATACATTCACACAATTTCCCAATTCTCATTCATTCATGCCTAATACACCTTACTCATATTCTTTGGATTATATTTGCATTCATAAGAACACCTTTATTTCTTTAACAACTCATAATTTCTAGATTTAAATACATTGACATTAAGACAATCTATTCCTTAAGTTATGACATCAATTAACAACCTAAACTAATCAAACCCTTAACCAATTAATCAAGCAACAATTTAGGTTTATTTCAATCCTTAATTAAGTCTAAATTCACCAATGTATAGTGACTTATCCTCATTTGGTTCAGCAAATTCACAAAACCGAAATTATCATTTCAAAGCTTTGGTGTTCCCACGATCGTGGGATGAGTGCCTCGAAGTGCACTATCCATTTTCCCTTAATTTTCCAGATTCATACACCTTTATACCAAATTTAAAACACATTCATAACAGTCCATTAATTATACCTCAAGTATTTTTTAATTATATTTCAATTCCTTATCAAATTCATCTCCAATTCCAACTCAAAATCATTCCTTTAGTAGCTCATAAACTATTATCTTTCATGCATGCAAAAACAGAACAGAAACTATCATTCATGCATCATTTTTCAGCACTCATTTCACTCTAATATCACAATCAATCCATCTCCAATTCAGTCATCATTAAGTTCTGTTAACATATATCACAAGAGATTAATCTTTCACTTACTTGATCATCTCAATTGCCTTCTTAATTATCAAGTCTACTTTGCCTTACAAACATGCAAGATCATCCAAGTACAAAGTGGGAGTAGAATGGGTTTTTCAGCAAAGATAAAAAGATACCAGCAAGTACAACAATGTTCTGGTTGTATAACTATCTTTATAAAGAGTAAAAGCATGGATTTTGGTGTGGTAATTGAACACAAACGTAGGCAAAACATATAGATGTGAGGGTGTGGGTGTTTTGGTGGTGAGAGGAAAGGTGAAGAAAGCATGCAGTAGAAACTTCAGGAAAGATGAGTGACTCTGCATTTGCTTAAGCCTTTTGGTGCAAGGTGTCCTTGTTTTAAAAGGACACATGTCATCCAAAGAGATAAGCTACATGTCCTCTTATATGGCTGCCCAATGTTACCAATATCCTAGGCCATTTGTCGCTCAATCACTACTGCCATTAGTCACTTAATTTTCTATGCCAAATGTCACTCATTTTATAGGCTTAGTCATCCTAATTTTTCATGTGTCAACTTATCTTACTACTTGACATTTTTCTAATTGTAACAATTAACTCCAAATTACTAATTATAATTCATCAAACTAAAATTCAAGACATAAACATTCTACAATCATATCATTATCATTTTAAGCCTTTCATACCCCAAAATATGTCAATTGAGTACACATACAATCTTTGCAATGTTTTCCAAATCAACATTCATGTGTGTATATACGCTCATATTATGCATGTGAATGAAATGCACCTCATTAATTCTAAAATGATATGACTCAGAAGTCTAGTATTCTAACCCTAAGTAAGTTTTGGAAACTGGCTATTACACTTGATCTTTATTTGAAACAATCTAAAGTTTCGAGAAAGTTATGTTATTATTAGTATTATCATGTTAAATACAATTCTTGTAATTTTTTAATTATTTTATTTTATTTTTTACTAGACTCTTAATAAAACAAGTAGTTTTATAGATCCAATTTACCTTGAATATATCGATATTTTGGTGGATTGAGTTTTGAAGAACTAAGTTTGATAAATGAGAGTGACTTGGAAGATGATCTTGGATGAGAAAATATTAACATGTCATTTGGTGCAATGAACTTGAACGATAGTAAAGATGAGACTCCTCTCAATAAAGAAAATTTTATAACAAATGAGAATTGAGGTCATTGTGATTTGAGTAAATATTCGATTGAATGAAGTGTTAAGTTTTTATTTCTCCTCTTTTTTTAATTTCACTTATATTTGATGTATGTGTTAAATTCTGTACATGAATTATAAATATAATTGTAATTTTTTTTCCAAGTTTTACTTCTAGGTAGTTTCTCTTACAAACTTTTACTGTAATACTTAGAGAGTGATTGGTCTTTATTATTCTGGCGAAAAAACACTTGTATCGAGGAGACAAGCAAAAACCGGTAATGGGTGCAAGTGATACGACACGAATCCTATCGTACGCACACTTCTCAGAACTGGTAACGCCCACGACTAAAATTTAGAGGACCCCCGGCTTCGGACCCAAAAACAGAAACTCTTATTTTGCCGTACTAAATCTGACCATGTCTAATCTACTTTCTACGGAGGACAACTGAGATAGTCACACAGTCACAGGGGCAGCGAGTAATAAAAGCGGAAGCTGTTTTACAATTTCACTTCCGGCTTGCGCTGCATTAACATTCATATTATATAGTTCCGCGTATACGGTATATTGCAGTTGCAGGTAAGTTTCGATGTTTTCTCTATTGAAGCAATCTTCCTTCCTTGCCGTGAATGGAGGGCTGAGGAGTAGTTTCATGTCTCGCTAAGAATCTAAAGATATATTTGGGTCTCGGGGTAGATTTGGAGGTGAATTGCTGCTGGATCTCGTGGCAAGGGGGTATTTTGTTGTTGGGGTACTTAGATCTGACTGTATGGAATATGGAGGTTTTTGTTTGTTGTTGTTGGTTAGGGTTGTGATTCTCATACAAAAAAAAGAAAAACCCATATGTCTAATGTATGATTTAGGCATTATGGGTATCCCGTTGGAGCAGGGGGTCGCTCGATCCTTTTAGTTATTGTCCTTGGGGTGGGGCTTGTATTTGTATGCATTTGAACACTAGATACAGAGGCCTCTCATATAAGCAAAGTATAAGGAGCTATCATCCCTTGTTGAGGTTTCAGATTCAAACAAGACACAAGGACAATAAAGATTAAAATAGAAAGACTTCTTATTTGGTTCGTCAATCAAATAATATGGCAAATCGCTGGTGGGCTGGAAATGTTGCAATAAGAGGTGTTAGTGCGCTAACTTGTTCTCCATCTCTTCACCCAGAGGATAACACTCTGAGAATGAACACCATGGGTTTCAGAAGGGAGCAGGATTTCATTGAAACCAACACGAACGCGAACAGCGGTAGCCCTAACACTCCCTCTCAGAACCAAAACCAGATCCAAGAAGATCAAACCGAAACTAGAGACAAATACCACCAAGAAATCGAGGAACATAACAACGACCAAGAAACCGCCGAACCTGGCAGTGGCAGCAGGTCCCGGAGGCCCAGAGGTAGACCTCCAGGGTCCAAAAACAAACCAAAACCCCCCGTCATCATCACCAAAGAAAGCCCTAATTCTCTCCGCAGCCATGTCATTGAAATCAGTTCTGGCAGTGACATTGCAGACTGCATTGCCGATTTCTCTCATCGTCGCCAACGTGGAGTTTCAATCCTAAGTGGAAGTGGTATAGTGGCCAATGTTACTCTCAGACAGCCTACTGCACCTGGTGGAGTAATCACTCTTCATGGGAGATTCGAGATATTATCGCTCTCCGGTTCCTTTCTTCCTGCTCCATCACCTCCAGGAGCAACGGCGCTGACCATTTATTTGGCGGGAGGACAAGGACAAGTTGTTGGAGGAGCTGTCCAAGGGGCACTGGTTGCTGCGGGTCCGGTGATGGTCATAGCAGCGACGTTCAGTAATGCATCATATGAGAGGTTACCACTTGAGGATCAAGAACAAGAAGGGGTGCTATTACAACAGCAAGCGACTAATTCTGGATCTGACAACAACAACAATAATTCTACCGACGGTGGTGGTGGTAATAATTTAGGGCCTCAATCTTCTCAGGCTATTGGTGATCAGCATGGTTCAAATCCAGTGCTCGTATACAATGTTCCTCCTAATTTTTTGCCTAGTGGGCAAATGCCACACCAAGTGTTTTGGGGCCCTCCTCCTCGTCCACCTCCATCTTATTGATATGAGGAGCAGTGGGAATCGGTAAAACGTAGAATTAGTTTTGATTAAATCAAGCATATGTACAGTGCTTTAGTAGTTCATGTAAGCATAGGAGGAAGGAAGGAAGATCGGACGTTTTGCTGTTTGCTATAAGTCTTATAATTAATCAACCTATCGTGAAAGCGTGAACCGTATTATTCGTGTGTCATGGGAAACATAGAAGATTGATAAGGTTCAACGGTTAAAACTTTGCTGCTCGGTTCTGCAGAAGTTTTAGTTTCTCCTTGATCACTTTCTAATATATTATCATCATCTCTGATAAACTATTTTTTAGGTCTGTCCTAGAACTTTTGCCCATCTTGTAATGCCTAACATGTTTCATCTTCTGATTGACGGTAGTGACTTATAAAGGTGTTTCAGTGTTGTTTGATAGACGCATTGTAGTTAGTGTAAGTTGATTAACATTATCAAAATGAATACTGCAAGAAACTATAAGTGTGGTGCAGGAAAAGAGGTAGTCAAGAATTGGCTTCCTTTTTAAGAAGGTTCGTCTAGTTCTTTCCATTTATTTATGGCAAGAGTAATACATTGTTAAATTTGCTTACGGCTTATAGGAAGAAGAAAGTTAGATCACACTTGAGATAGGTTTTATCTTAAACTTAATTAGTAATAGGTAGAGTAGCCCACTAATATTATATGTTAATCTTCTTTTTCTTCTTTCTTCGGCATAACCTCCTAATTTTTACAGGCCGATTCACATTGAATATTTCTGTTTCTCAACATTTGATGTTTTAGGGGTCGTTTTTGAGCGAAGATTGGCACTAGTTGACACAAAGCTCTTGAAAGAGTATCTTTCCCATTAGATTAAATATCTAGGGTTTCTTCTGGTGGGGGCTCCATATGTGAGCTTTCTTTGCCGTACGCAGCCGGTGAAGATATTACTTGAACTGCTGCCGCCGATAGAGTTCCCCTATTTCCAGCCTTTGATCAGTTTGTTGAGTTTTGACAAGCTTTATAAATACAAATGTTAAAAAAGGAAAAGGGTTTGTTTTCAATAAGTTCACAGCGCCTAATCTTGAGCTTTTAATCATTACAAGCATGACGGTCAAATTTCCTTAAAAACAGATATATCCATTTTAATATTGCTTACATATAATTAATGATATGTTAAAAAATTGTGAATATACTATTTTATATAATTCTAAATAAATATTTAAAATATATTTGAAGTCATATTCACTAATATTTAAAATGCAATGTTAAAATTTATTTTTATATTGTACCTTAATTATTATAATAAAACTTTAATATTTGCAAGTTAAAGTTTGATTAACTTGTAATAATGTATGTACATGGGGAATATACAATTATAAGTATGATTCATTTAGTTAATAAATCCTTTATTCCTTTTACACTCTATATGCAATACAGCAACAACAACACTGTATGTGCAATCGTATTAGATATCTAAACAAATAAATTTAATTTTTTATTATTGAATATTATATGAATAAGTAATTACAATTTTTTTTGAATTTATCTACTTTATATTCTACTCATCATTATAGTGCTGCAAATCGATATGCCTACTTGTCTATAATCTTGTACTAGAATAGTAAAAAAAAATATTTGTCATATCTATAATTCTACTATATATATACACACAAATTTCGAAATAGTTAAACTATCTTAAGAATTAAGAATGTTTTGAAATTTGTGAATTTGTTTTCACATATAATACATATGAATATGTGTGTGCGTGTGTGTGTCTATATAAAAAATTATTAAAATTATTAAATATATAATTTTAATACTATAATTATCTTCAAAAAAGGACATTTTCTATACCTATTTATATAAAAATAGAGTTACATTTTCTATACCATATATCAAATTCTAGTGTATGGTTGTTCACGGAACTAACTTGTCACCAATGTAATACAGCTATTGAATTACTAATTATTTTATTACCTAATAACCAAACTAACTTTTTTTATTTTCTATTTTTGCAAAGGGAACTTTGACAAATGTAAATATTTATTGTATTGGAAAAATGATGTCCGATATGTAGATTACATACTGATTTTATTATACAAGTAAACATAAATTAAATTTTGGTTTAAAATTATCCTATACTAACCTGTATTATTAAAAATTAATATATCGTTCAAATCATTAATTTAATTATATTTATTATGTAGTAACAATTTTAAAAACAACAACTTGATATATTACAGTCATAGATACATTACAATGACACACTAGGTTTAATTAATATAATGAAATAATGAAAATATAATTTTTAAATAAATACTTTTAGCCATATTAATTGAAGCTAAAATGAAGGGTTATGTTGGATAAGATAATGCTAATTCTGTGTAACAAGGATAATATTTCTTCCTAATATTGATTGCAAACTTGAATTAAATATTTTAATATCATTAGATATTAACAATTATTTGTGGGATTTCTATTTAGAATCCTAAAGAGAATTCAATGGTTAATTGTCAAGACATTTCCATTTATTATATGATAGGGCCTGAAATGTTTTATGAGTGCTTGTATTTGTGAAGGTAAACAAATGAATTAGTTTTAAATATTTTGTGGGAAAAGAATTACTGAGAGTAATTGAATTTGTTGTTGTCTTTCTTTATTATAAATAAAGATTAGATATGGCAAAATTTAGAAGAAATAGATTGAATAGAATAATATTTATATACATCTTTAGTGGCTGATACGTTTGAATTAGAAACAGAATACCTGTCATTTTTATTAATAGCTAGCAAATCCTAAAAATATAGTCTTCATCTAATAAAAAGATAAATTTCAATGATGGACTAAGTTGCTTGGCTAGTTTCTTGGTTATTATTTAGGCAATTCTTTGCAAAATATTCTTTTTTATTTGGAAAATGATATAATGCAAACCCACTTGAGAATGAACCTTAAAAAATCCAAGAATAAGTTTAAATCAACTCAAGAAAGGTAAAACAAATATATAAAGGAATTCCTGTTGCTTATAAAAGATTCAAGAACTAAATTTGTAAAATACTTAAACATTATAAATAAAGAATTCTTTGATAATTTTAAAGTTCAATAAATAACAAAAGAAAGAAGATATGACGAATCTTAAAAAACAAAAATATTAATAACTGTCTTCCACTAAAAATAAACATATCTTAAATACAAAACATAAAAAAATAGGTTTGAGTGGGAATGATCTAGCACACGACTATTGGCCAAATCGTATCAACCATAAATAAATTAGCTATTAGACATGATCTTAGACATGCCCATATCTTGAGATCATGGATTCTTTTGTATCTTTGCGATTTAGGACACGATTTGGGACAAGATAGTTTTTAGAAAATGTGAATCCTCCAATATAATTGCAAATTAAGGCATAATCTAAGTGATACTTGTCGTTAGAGTCTATGACTCTCACTATAACTTTATGAATTAGTTTATGTTCTGGGCTACACTTTTGTTAGAGACCGTATTAAGCTAACAAAAAGTTGTTTGCCTCTAAATTTCCTCTAATTCTAACTCTTATGATTGTTCGCAGCCTATCTACAAATAATTTTTATTTTGGACTTATTATGCTAGTGTTATAACATCTTTTGGATTTTATTGCATTGCATTTTTGATTGAATATAACGTTGTTAAGGATAATTATGCTTAATATTCTTTTTGTTAAACAAATACTCTTTCTTTCTCTTATATTTAGAGAAATCGGATTTTTCTTATTATGAAAAAAACAAGATGATTTAAGAAATTTAATTTTAAAAGTTGAATTTTTGCAGACCTTTTCAAGCTTGATTTGATAAATCTATAACTTATTGTTGAGTACTTGTTTTATCCGAAGATTTCTTCTTCATTTAGTGAATTTTACCAAACATAACTTCCTATAATTTTGTTTGGTTGTTTTTGACAAGTTATTGAGTCTTTTGATTGAGGTATTCGGGGGAATAAGTTATATATACATGTTTTAAATTAGTATTATTGTATCCATTGATAGTATAGTAACATTGCCGCATATTTCTGTAATAAATATGTCAGTCTTTCCTTTTGTAGAAATAATATTTTATTTTGAAGAATTATACTCTTTAGATATAATTAGGATGATTAAGATAACCATGTAATTCATATATCCGTCAATCTCTTACATAACAATTCTTAAGTTTTTTTTCGAGAAATTAAAATTGTGTTAAAGACAAAATAGTCCAACTAAAAGTAATAATTTTTAGGAAGCTACTAGCTAAACTCCATTTACTCTATTACACCTATGGCTTGGAGGAATTCATTAACTCTTTTTAGCCCTAAAATTACAATGCCTTATTAGGATGTGGAGGCTGATAGGACCATTTAGTTTTCTTGTATTTCATGGAGTTATATTTTATTTCTAGTAAGAAATAATATGACATATGGAAAGTTAATTAATATCCTAGTCTAGATAGGGTTATGTTTCTATATTCTACTATAAGTTTTTAGTATATAAGGACCCTAATATTATGTCATTCTACACCATAAGATAAGAGAGAATAAAATTCCTAACGTGACTATGGATATTTGCACATTATTGAACCATGTAGAAATATTATGTTATTTAATTTGCTTTCTTGCAAATTTATTATTTCTGTGTGTTTGTGACTATATATCTTATTAACTTGTGTTAGAGCAAGGTTAGAAAATCATAAGATTTACAGCAATGGAGGATGGGAAGGTGAAAATAAAAAGTTTTGATGGGAAGGCTTTTGGGTTTGGAAGATGTAGATTGAAGATTATTTGTATTGAAAAAATCTACACCTCCCTCTTTGCAAGAAGAAGCTAGATTCCATAGTGAAGGTCGAGTGGGATCAACTGTACAAGCAAGTGTTATATGTCATTCGATTAACATTGTCCAGGAATGTTTCATTTAATGCCATAAATGAGAAGACCATTGTAGGATTGTTGAAGGCCTTAGTAAACACATACAAGAAGCCGTTGATGATCAATGAGGTATTTTTGATGTGGAGGTTGTCTAGAATCTTAGAATAGTAAAAGATATTAATAAACATATTAATATGCTTTCCATCTCAGAATCAAGCAAGCTCCTCATAATATTAAGCAAAGGGTATAAAATTTCACCTGTGTGAATATGAAAAGGATGTTTTTAAAAAAATTAAAAATAATTAAAAGAATGAGAGTACATAAGATAAGGTTTTTGAAAACAAATAAACCAAAGCACATGTGTTTGAAAATTCAAGAATGAAACCTCCCTAAACTAAACAACAATGAAGCTGCGTCTCATTTGATGATCCTTTCAACTCTGTCATTTTACAAAAGGATAAGATACTTCTTCTGTGTAAAGTCGAAGCCTCCAGACTTTACCAAATTAGAGATTAGAGAAATACCATTTTTCTTCCAGAGGGTTCTAGGCTACCATATTACTACCCTTCTTAGATTAAATCACTGTCAGATAAGAGTGACATAATTTCTATCTTTGATTAATTATTCCTCAGTCTAAACCATCATTCTCCTTTTTTCAACTCATAAAGATATATGAAGTTCGCATCGATATTAAATATATTCCACATGTTGTGGAATCTACTACCTTTAAGGTATCAACACAACTCAACTATTCTATTATGCTATTATTACATTAGTTCCTAGCATATAAATTGTTCACTTATACCCTGTATTATGCCTTGCATGATTGTTTACTTAAAATGTTCTTTATTTTGAAACCTTTCCTCTCCTTTAATAACTTCTGAGCAGTTGTAGCTAGGACCAACACATGCTTTTTCTAGAGTATATTAGAGGCTTGTTAAACAATTAGCCAATTAAGAACCCCCATAATAGATTTAAAGTTAAAGTTCTTATTCCACAAGTAATGCTATTTGAGTTTACACGATATTGAGTTGGAGAAAGAATCGTCAAACAATAAGTGATCCCTCAATTCATTATCATCCTTGCATAGGATAAAACTCCTATTCTGACTCATATATTGCAATTTGTACATCGTAGTAAGTTTATCCTTAACTGATAGCTAAAGTGGGAAAGCTACATCATGTCTCAAGAGCTTATTCTAGATTACCCTATGAGGAGAACTCTAGATCATTACTATGAATCTTCTTTCTGTAAGTCTTGCTTGTAAATTGATCAAGAGGCAAATTGAGCCATAAATAGCAATCCTGAAGGTTATAGTTAGCTGAATATAAGGGTCAGATGCTATATTACTTATGGAAATTGTACCCAATGATTATGGTTTGTTAGGGTAGCAACCTTGGCCTTATCAATTATCCCTAAGAGAACTGTTACTCCTTCTAGGATTTGAGTTAGAGGACTATATCTTGTCCAGTTGCCATGTCATAAGAATCCTAAGTTTCCATTTCGAATTTTATAGTTTACTTCATACGACACCTCTTCCTAAATTTTTAACAATTGGTTTAAGAACGAAGAGAATGTTAGTTATATAGAAAGGGTTTATAGACTGCCCTTTTTAAAGAAGTAGTTGTGTAACCATTTCATCCAAAGGGAATTTTATCTTAGACCACTCTCCAAATTCTTTTTCGCAATAAGACTTTGTTGGAAAACTTAATAAATATGATTCTCAATCCTACTTTATTTTTAGCTTTACACTTCCACTCATTTGACTTTAGGATGATCAGAACTCCCATCTGTTTTACCCTAAAGAAAGTCTCTAGTCATTTTTTTCAATGAAATTTACTAATTTTCTAGAATGGGAAAAGTGAGAGCTCTAAGAAGTACTCATAGAGCAAATGAAAAGTTTAATTAGCCAAACTCTTCCCCTAAAAGATAGAAACCTATTAGTCCACTTGCTAATTCTCTTTTAAACTTTCACAATCAAAGGAAGACATTCATTAAATGTTGACCTTTTGGTTGTAATTGGGAGGCCTTGATATTGCAATGAAGGGATTTTCCATTCCAATTAGATTGGAAATACTATCTTGTAGAAATTCAGTAGATGAACATAGGATAAAAGGGCTTTTGTTAAGATTCACCTTTAGACCTGATAGGATTTGGAATTTTATGAATTAAACAAAGAAAAGTTTGTTAAATTCCTTTAGGATCACCCCTTTGTTAAAGAACTCATAAATTGCCTATCTAACCATAGCACTAGTAACAAACTGGGTTTATGATTAAAAAATCATTAACCTATCAAGCCTTGGGGCCTTCATTCCATTAAGAGGGAAGATTATTGCATTAATTTCCTTATTTAATATTGGCTTCACCAGCTCCCTAGAAGCTTTAGATGGAATTTTATTAGTGCTGATAGATTGGAGAGTGTCTAGAGAAGATGAAGAGCCATGGTCTGAACTAAGAAGTCCCTTATAGAATTTGAATACCTAATCCAAAATGCTATCCTAATATGTAAAAGGTCTCCCATCCACATTATTATTAGAAAAATTTTATTTATGTTCTTCTTATCTACTAGGGAATTAAAGAACTTGGCTTTCCTATCCCCCTTTTTAATCTAGTTAATTTGAGACCTATGTTGAATGAGTGATGAATGATTTTGCATAACTTTTAGATAATTTTCTAAGTCTAACTTCTCCTTCTAAATGATCCTAGCGTCACTAGAATTAAGAGATAGTAGAAATTGAGTGGCTACCATACTTTCTTTAACTCTATCAATAGTTATTTGAGAGTCAAGAAAATTTATGGCTTTTATCTTTTTTCACTTTGACTTGATAGCTTTGAGCTTTTGAAAACAAATGTATTGTTTAGTGCTAGAGACCTAAGTGGAAAAGCTTACCAAAATTGCCTCATTAAAACTCTCTACTTTGATAAGGAAGTTATTAAACCTAAATGGATTATGTTTGAAGGACCTCTGAAAGACAGCAACAATTAGAATCTGGTTGTCATATGTAAATAAGGGATCCAAAATGGTGGCTTTGCTATTATTGAATTAAGAAAGTCATTCTCTATTCCCTAAAGCTCTATCCAATTTATTTTTTATGAACTAGGAAGTGATTTATTTCTTACTTTATGTAAAGGAGTAATCTCTAGTTAGAGATTAGTTACTCTAAATTTTATCTACACATAGCTTGAAATATCCATTATAATTCCTCATATTACATTTCCCTCTGCCTTTAATCTATAAAAAGTAGAATTGAAATCATCACTTATGATCTAAAGATGTGAGAAGGTTCCCTTAATATCTCTTAAGCCAGACCAAAGACCACTTCTTTGAAAAGTTATATTAAATCCATACATAAAAGAGGAGTATATTTTAACCTTCTCCGAAATGAAATGCACTTTTAGATGTATCAACTACTTATTAAAGAGCTTCTCTCCCACTCTTACAAGGTTCTCATTGTAACCAATTATGATTATGCCATAATGGTGACGCCAATGGTTAGAGAGAAACTTCCAACAAGATCCAAAAATGTTCACTTTATTCATATTCTTATAACTAATTTTAGTTTCAAGTAAAACTAAAATTGGGGGCTTGATCCTCCTTACAAAATCCTTTAAAGTGTTGAGCTTTTTTGGGCTGTTGATTATGTGAACATTCTACATTAAAGTTGTCATAATAGTATTTTTCACCTTTAAAACCTTTCCTCCTTTCACTTTTCTGAGTCGTCATACTAATTACAATTTGAAACTCATATACTTTATTCTTTAAAACCTTTACATTATATGAATTGACATGGTAGTTACTTGAAAAGGTTGCTGCCTTATCCTTATTAGGTGATTATATTATGCTCTCAATATTTTAAAATGGTGTTATGGTGATTTATTATTATTTGATGACTCTAAAATCTTCCTTTCTTATAACTGCTATTGAATGTGAATGTAATAGCTGGTTTCCAAAACATTACTGAGGGTTAGAGTATTAGACTATTGAGTCACATGAGTTTTTGTCATTTAAGAAATTATGAGGTGCATTTTATTCACATGCATACCATTAGCATACATACATGAATTATGATTTCGTACACATTGCAAAGATTGTTTATGCACTCAATTGAAATATTCGAGGTATAAAAGGTTTAAAATGGTCATGATATGATTGAGTATTGTTTATGTCTGAAATTGTGGTTTGATGGATTACTATTAGTAATTTGGAATTAATTGTTAGAATTGGGAGATTGATGAATTAATATGTACATTTGGACTTAGAAAAATGTCAAGTGGCAAGACAAGTTGACATATGACAGTAGATATAAGTGACAAATGACTTAGATAATTGGGTGACAAATGGCTTGGAGATTGAGTGATAAATGGACTAAGTAAATATGTGACATTTGGTACCATAAGTAAAAGACATATGGCAAGTGTCTTTATATAAAAAGTGTCATAACACTTACCACCCACTTATACCCAAGACACTCAAACTTGACATAACCATCTTTTCTTTTATTTTGCTACTTGCTCTCTTCTTCTTCTTTTTCTTCTTCTTCTATGACACTCACATCCCACACTTAAAACTTTGAGTTGCTAACATTTAACACCTTACCACTCCAAGATTTCATTTTTTTCTTCTTGTTGATGAAAACCTAACCTATTCCACCTTAATTGGTGATGATCGTGTAAGTTTGGGGGCTAGGTGATTTGAGGAAGCTTTTAGGCTAAACAAATAAGTATAATATTGGTCTTTATGGCTTGTTTTAATAGAAGAATTTATGATGATTGTTTTTAAGGATGGGTTAATTATAATAATGGTATTTGATGAGCTGAAATATTGATGAATGAATGGATACAATTATGTTCTATTTTTGTGTTTGTGATGAACAATGGTTTATGAGCTGTAGTATGGATGATTTTGAGTTGGAATTGAGGTGAATTTGATGAGGAATTGAAGTAGAATTAATGAAATATTAAAAATATGTTTGAGTTTAGTAAGAAAATGTAAGAAATCTGGGAAAATTAAAGAAGAATGGAGAGCAAAATTTATGGATCACTCATCCCACAAACGTGGGAAGGCCCTCCACGATCGTGGGCAATGTATTGGAAGTGAAATATTCTCTTTTATGTGATTGTTGAACCAACTAAGGATAAGTTACTTTACTTTAGTGCATTTAGACTTGATTGAGGCTTGAAATGAACCTAGTTTGATGTTAGATTAATTGGTTAAAGTGTTTGATTAGCATAGGTTGTTAATTGATCTTATAACTTAAGGAATGGATTATTAGATATCATGTATCTAAAATCTGGAATTTATGATTGATATAGGAAAGAAGGTGTTCTTAAGAATGCAAGTGTGATCCAAAGGATACGAGTAACGTGAATTAAGTAGAAATGAATGAGAATTTAGATATTTTGTGATTTTATAATGCTAGAAAAGGATTGGTGAAAGTATGATTGATGATTTTAGAATAATCAAGATTGATGATTTTAGAATAATCAAGTATACTTGAGGTATAAACCTAATTGCGAACTAGTTATATCCAATTTATGATGTATGAATGGTTAAGAGTTGTGATTTAATGATATATACCTAGGAAAGTCAATTAAGCATGCATTGAACATGACTGATATACATGTGCATGATTGAATATTTATATGGTTGATCAACTTAGTAATGTGTATAATACGTGTGTATTGCATGATTAAAGAAGCATAAATTAAACGTCAGCATCCAGACAATGTCGTCAAGGCAATAGTTTATCTAGAGCATACTGTGACTTAACCTAGATGTTTTCTCACCATGACTGATTTGTTCTGTTTAAATTTCAGTTATTGAACTGTTATTGTTATGATTTTGATAATTCTAGACATTGATGGTCCGAGGAGTTTGATATTTGGGATTGTACTGGGAGTGTTTTCCTAATTATATGTGAATCTAGAAAAATATGTGTACTCAACTGATTGTTGAATATCGAACTTCGATATGATAAATATGATGAATGAGTGTGTACATAGAATGAAAGTTTCTGATAGCATATTATGTGAATTGATGCATTCCATCACATTGTTATGCATGATCAGATAAAGGAGTTGTGCCGAAGTGACCTATTTGAAAAAGAGCTTAAAGCTCAGTAAAGTGCACAAAAGCCACAGGCTCAGTTATTAATGAGCCCGGTATTCACAATGAGTATGAGATAGTAAATGAAATAAGCATGGCATCTACAATAAATACGGGACAGTAAATAGGAGCTCGGTCACAACAAAATGAAAATGAAAGTGGAGTCACATGTGCATATGCATTTGCTAATGTATCTTCAAATGTATCATGTGAATGATTGTGAAGAATTATTGAATTATGTTGATATAATGATATGCAATGATTGTGTACATGTTGCTGATATGAATGATTGAGATAGATGATTGAATTATTCTAAAATGATTATATAAAATGTTTGAAGTTCATGATGTATTATTAAGATATGATGTGATACATCTGTTGAACAATGATATACTTATGAATTTGGTTTCATATTAGTAATGTTTGGCATTCTGATTGAATGAGCACATCAATAATGGTTCATTCATTGAGTTCGCAAACTAATCGAAATTGTAACGTTAATTTTCAGGTACGAGGGAGACCTAGCTTCTAAGGTAAACTAGTAGAAGTCTAGTACTTGTGTTTTTTGGAAACAAGAATGGCTCAAAGTTCTGGTCAGCTGATACTAAGGAGTTTAGATAGAATATTTTTGTTTAGTTCTCATTTTATATAGAACATCTTGTAAAAAAGTGATAAACTCTTAGATGTTTTTGGTAATGTAAATATATGTATTATATAGTGAAATCCTATAGTGTAAGTTATGTTTGTGAATGAAATGGGAAAAGTTAATCTTTTGACTACTTATGTTCTGTATGATGCCATAATAGTTGACATGATTGCTCTAACTTGCCATTTTCATAGGGTATGTTCTTGAATGTCCTTTGGATGTTCAGGCATATACTTCATGGTAGTGACGTGTTACAGTGAAAGTATTGTCTTTGTCTAAGATACTGATTACTACAACGTTATCCTCCTCCTTAGAAAAGGAATCCTTATAATAAATAGCATCAATCTCAAGCCCCATTAATTCAACATAATCCCTCCTTGCAAATATGTTACCTGTTGGTTTTCAAACTTTCCCTTGAGACATTGGGGAAGGTTTCCATTAATATGAAATGTGCATTATGTACTCCTGTATAGAGTTATCAGGTCCCAACCTTCTCATGGGATTATAACCAGACAACTCCCTAGTTCTGTCCACATCAACACATATTTATGCATAGCCTATTCTTTTTCTTTTTGTTATGTTTTCATCAATATAAAGGGGGTTTCTCAGGTAGCTTGCAAGATACTAAGACCCTATTTGGTCTAATGCTCTAAGGACCTGTTTGGTTGGATGTTAATTAATAGAGTGTAGTGAAATGTTGTTTGGAAGATAGATGGAATGGAATGTAATGTATAGTAAATGACTATTATATCCCTGATATTAAAATGGTTGTTACAGGAGGTTTAACGCTATAATTTTAAAACAAAAATCATGTCCAATTAAAAAGTCACAACCGTGACAAATAAAATTTTTAATATATTTTCTATTTTAAAATAATAAAAATTTTATTATTAATTATGTACAATTTATTATTTATTATATAAAATTATTATTATTAATTATTTAATAAATTTTATTATATTGAATTTTATTTTATTCTACTCTATGTGATTTATATTTAAAATTAATTTATTTTTATTTTATTTATATATAAATAGATATAAACAATTAAAGAATAATTTTTTATATATTTTTATTTTCATTAATTAAAATTTTTATTTTATTATTAATTATATACAATTTATTATTAATAATATAAAAATAATATTATTAATTATTTAATAAAATGTATTATGTTAAATATTATTCTATTCTATTTAATATATTAATTCTATTTAATATAATATTATGACTTGGTCACTGTTGATATTACGAAAAATTATTGAGGACATATTAGGTAGTTTGTATTTATTAGTTTACGTTTCATCCTAAATCCTCAAATCGGAGGTTTCTTATTTTTACTATTTAGGATAGAATAGAACGTAACATGAAATCCTCCGCTTCCATCTCATTCCATTATAAAACTTGCTTCCCAATGATAGAAGTGTGTTACGTTCCATTTCATTCCATCCTCAACCCCTCAACCAATGAGATGAGCTGACCTATGAGTTCAAATTAAGGTGTTTTCAACGGATCGATTTATAAACTAGGCCTAGGCTCAAACTTACATGAAACTTACCTTGTGTATTGTTATTGTCTCCAAAGGTGGAGACAGATGACAAAACAAAAAAATCTTGTGCCTCGCAGTGCTTGTTTGTTGATCCTACTAATTTTTTTTCCGACTTCAGATGACAAAGACATAAATTTTTTGTTCCTTCCAAAACCGAGGAACAAGATTTCTTATCCCTGAGATAGAAACAAAACACAAGCAATTTCCAGAAATACCCCTACCCCATGAGTTTACAAAACACATATGACTAATAATATATTTTTTATGAAATATTTTATTTACTAAATTTATTTTATTTTTATTTATATTTATATTTTAATTTAATATTTTATTATTTGTAATTTTAAATTTATATGACTAATAATATATTTTTATGAAATATTTTATTTACTAAATTTATTTTATTTATAATTTTCTCATTTTTATTTAATATTTAATATTTATAATTTAAATTTATATGACTAATAATATATTTTTAATTATTTATACAACACTTAATAATTTATTAAATCAATGAACTTTTTAATCATTTTATCTCTTTTTAGTAACCGCAACTACAACCGCAACCGCAACCGCAACCGCACTTGTCAAACATCTACTTTCATGTTTCAGAGGTTACTAAAACAACAATCCTAAACACATGAATACTTATTGAGAATAAGTACTTATCATTTCACCAGGTTGATTTCAGCAGGTTATCAACCGCCACTGCTCCTCCAAACCAAGCTTAAGTCTACTCTTATGAAAACTAAAAATGCTAAGGAATTACTTAAGTTTGTGGAAGAACGTTACCAAGTTTCTTACTGGGACTCTTATGAGTACATTGACCACTATGAAATTTGATGGATCATGTACTATGAATTAATACATCATTGAGATGAAAAGAATTGTAGCAAGACTTAAGTCTTTGGGAATGGAAGTGGATAAAAACTTCCTTATGCAATTCATCTTAAACTCATTAATGTCTAAAAATGGTCCATTCCAAATGAACTATAATACCATAAAGGACAAATGGACTGTGCACAAGTTGCACAACAAGTGATTTAGGAAGAGATTAGACTTAATAACTAAGGAAGTTACTCTATTAATTATGTCAAGAACGTATGACAGGCGATATAAGTATGAAAGGAGACTCACTTGTGAGCTCATTGATTGCAGGTTTCTCATATGAAAAAGCTTTAATAATTTAACCTCGATATTCCACAAGCGCACGAGTTATTCGCATAGTACCTAAGGTGTCAATCCTACAAAAAGGGCTAATCTAATCCTAAAATCTAAGGTTGAACACAATTCGCAATAATTAAAAACGAACAAAACAAAACAAGATATTATTTCAATCATGCAATTAATTCCAATAAGCAAATTCAAAAATATAAACAAGATAGTAGATGTAACACCTAATCAAGAATCAACCTAGGAACTACCAATTGAGAGAAAGGGGAATTTCATCTGATTTTAATGAAAACCTAATTGATTATGAAATTATTGGATTATTGATTCTAGACGGTCCTAGGGTTGATTACTCTCTCGAGTTATAATCATTAACCTAGTTTATAAACCTAAATTAGATTATGGGAATTGCAACATCTCGATTCACAATTTATCCAAAACCTAAATTAGATCTTAAGTTGTCCAAAAAACTACCGAAAACTTATGTAAGATCTCTCTTCATACAAATTTACCGGTTTGATTCAATTCTTAACCTATTAAATTACTTAACTCTCATTAGTCCAGTTTAATGATTTTTCACCCGGTTCACTCTCTTAGTTTATTATCGAATTATGCAATTATAGAATTGAAATATAAGAAATCTAATAAAAAGGAAACAATCAAATTTCATTAATATAAAAGACAAAATATCCTGAAGTTGAGTTTAGACAAATTCTTATAATTCAACAAATCTATCATCTATGGCTATCTCAAATTCTATACAATCATAAAAATTGAAATTAAACCAGAAATAGACTCGGAATGGATGACGGAGGCAGCAACAGTAGGAAAACTCCTATTTCAGAAAATACTTTGCATAGGATTCTTCTCGATGTCTCTCTTCCTTCGTTTAAAGCTCTTTAGGGTTTTGGGATTGTGGCTTATGCAAAAGCTCCCTCTCTTGTGTTCTTCATGTTCTTTAAATACTTTGTGTGTCTTGAGCAGCCTTAGGATTTTTCTGAGGTTGAAACGGTCCGAAACATTCCTTGAAACTTGACTTTTTCTCTTGTTTGTGCATCTGCTAGATGCAGGCTATGATCGTGGCCTTGCATGCCATGATTGTGGCCTGCATCCAAACCTTTCTATAACAATTGTGGCCCATATGCCACGATTGTGGGCTGTGAGAAAGTCTTCTGTTACGATCGTGGCCTATATGCTAAGATTGTGGGTTGGCTCCTATGTTTTTGTCACGATCGTGACACCATGTTTCAGCTCAAAAGTCTCTGAAACTTCTCCGTTCTTTGATGTTAATCGCAGGTTTCTATATGATAAAGTTTTAATATTTTTAACCTCAATAATACCACAAGCATACGGGTCGTTCGTGTAGTACCTAAGGTATCGATTCCACGAGGAGGAATAATTTAATCATAAGATTTAAGGCTTAACTCAAATAATCAAATAATTAAAATAAACAACTAGGCAGAAAATTTATTCAATCAAAAATCAATCTCAAGAATTAAATTCAGAAATTATAAAAAAGATAGCAATTTACACAACCCAATCAAGAATCAACCTAAGAACTACCAATTGAGAGAAAGGGGTTTTTGATCCATCCTTAATAGAAACCTAATTGATTATGAAATTACTGAATTACCGAGTCTAGACGATCCTAAGGTGGATTACTCTCTCTCGAGTTATAATCTTTAACCCTAATTGCTAAACCCTAATTAGATTATGGGATTGTAATCTATCAATTCCCAACTAACCCAAAACCTTAATTAGTTCTGAATTTATCCAATAACCTATGCATGATCTCTCGATACACAAATTTATTGGTTTGATTCATTTCTTAATCTATCAAACTACCTAACTCTCGTTAGCCCAATTTGATGATTTTCACTCGGTTCACCCTCTCAGTTTATTACCGAATAATTAAGAACAAAAATTGAATCATAATAACTCAATAAAAACATAAACAATCAACTTTCATTGATATCAAAGACAAAATCCCGAAGGTAAGTATAGACATAACTCAACATTCAACAAATTCTATTCTCAATAATTATCTCAATTCTATACATCAATAAAATTGAAAATAAATTGGAAAATACAATTGGAACGGAATGGCGGAGGCAATAACGATGGAAAACCTCCTATTTTGGGAAGTACTTCGTGTGACTTCTTCTCCGTGTCTCTCTTCCTTCGATCCTTTCTTAACCTCTCGATAAGCTCTCTCTAAGGTTCGGAATTTGGCTGATGCAAAAAGCTTTTTTCTTTGTTCTTTATGTTCCTTAAATACCTTGGCAGCCCTAGGGTTCATTCGGGGTCAAAACGGTCGGAAACGTTCCTCAAAACTTGACGTTTTCTCCTGTTTTCGTGTATGTTCGACGCTGGCCACGATTGTGGTTGTCACTTTCTATCATAAGCATGGCCCAAGTGCCATGATCGTGGCCTGGATCAGACCTCTCTATCATGATTGTGGCCTGGGGCATGGTGGCTCATATCTCTCTATCACGATCGTAGCCTGTTGTGCTACAATCGTAGACTGTGATTTTGGCCTGAAAGTCCTTGAAATTTCTTTATTCCTAGCTGTTGACCCAGAAACAATAACAAACACATCAAGGTACCTAAAAAATATAACATTTAATCTCAAAGACTCATATTAACCGATAAAAACACTTAAACACATAAACTAACGTAATTCTAACTTAAACACACACTAAACACTTAATACATAACAAATTAAACCCTAAAATATGATGCAAATCATAACTATCAAATGTTGACCCTGAAACACTAACAAACACATCAAGGTACCTCAAAAACAAAATATTTAAGTTTAAAGACTTATACTAACCCATAAAAATACTTAAACACATAAAATAACCTAATTCTAACATAAACACATACTAATCACTCAAACGGACACTTAATACATAAAAAATTAAGCCCTAAAATATGATGCAATTCACACCTATCAACATCCCCACACTAAAATGTTTGCTTGTCCTCAAGCAAACAAAACAACAAACATATAACAAACACATAACATATAATGCAGTAATGAGGTAATGACTTCAACTTCATGAAATAAATTTAATCTTAAACACAATCATTCAAGTGTTATCAAATCATTAGCATGCAAAATTTGTGTCTAGGGGCTTTGAACTAAATATACAAATTAATCGAGGTCAAGTGTCAATTTATTTACCCTTTTCAAATGCACACACACATTAATAATTCTTTGGTCATTCAGACTCTGTAACTGTTCCTAAGTACATTTTCATGAAAAGTCAAGCTATTACAAGTTCGATACGTTTTTTATTGAACATGGACTTAGTATTTTTACATGGAGGCAAACATTGGTAATGAATGTCGATCTAGTTACTCGACTAAGTCATGTTTTTATTAAGCTGTTTGTTTGGAACGTCATTATAGGCTTTTGATGCAGAGGCACACATTTGTGATGCATGTCGATCCTGTTACTCAGCTATATCGTGTTCTTAATTGGCTACTAACTCTATTCATAACCCGAAGGCCAGCGGAATATTATTTATTTAACAACTTTCTACCTTGTTGTTTTAGCTATTCATTTCTATGAAAAATACTAGTAAAGCTACTTAAGTTGAAAGGTCTCAAATTATGAATGAATGTAACAATTTAGAGGGTGAAAAACTTGCACTAAATCCTAATTGAGCTGTATATTTATCCAAAGACTCCAATTCACTAATTCTGTGAGCTAATGATTCTTTACAACCTAATAGACTATGTTTAAAATTAAATTAATTTCAATCCATCTAAGCCATTGACACATTCAAATAATTCATAAAATGTAACCTAAAAGCTATCATACGATATACAAAATCACATACAAAACAAAAGACATAACCCTCCCCACACTTGAACAACACATTGTCCTTAATGTGAGAAGAGAACAAACAAGCACATAAAAGAAAAGAAGAAACATAATTTAAAGTAAATAGAAAATAAATAAAAATAAAAATAAAAATGAAGACTAATTTAAAAAAGAAAAATGGGTTAGACAAAATCTCATGGAGATGGAGGTGGAGATTGAATGCCCTAAGAGCACAAATTACTAACGTTTTATTGAAAGCTTAAAACAAATCTAACTACACCTAACAATTTCAAACAAACTTCTAAACGCGCTAATTTATGGTCCTTCGCTCGACCTTACATCCATGGAGGCATCTTAATTATTAGAAGATAAGGAAATCACTTCCTTGTCCTTGGGAATAACTCCTCTAAGATAAAGCTTACAACGATGCCCATTGACCTTAAAAGTCTCTTTGTTAGCATTTTTCATTTTGAGGGCCCCATGATCAAAAACTTGAATGACCGTAAATGATCGACTCCATCTAGATTTTAAATTCCTTAGAAATAGCCTTAACCGTGAATTACATAGCAGAATAGTGTCTCCTACTTTGAATTCCTTTTGTTTGAGATGAGCATTGTGCCATTTCTTGTCCTTTTCCTTGTAGAGTTTGGTGTTTTTGTACGCATTAAAACGAAACTCTTCAAGTTCGTCTAGTTGTAGAAGTCTCTTTTCACCGGCTTGTTTTTAATCAAAATTTAATGCTTTAATCGCCCAGTATGCTCGATGTTATAATTCAACCAGAAAATGACAAGCTTTCCCATACATGAGCCTATAAGGAGTTGTTCCAATAGGTGTTTTGAAAGTTGTCTTATAGCCCATAAGGCGTCGTCTAGCTTTGTTACCCAATCCTTCCTGGAGTTGTTCGCCGTCTTTTCTAAAATTCGTTTTAGCTCCCGGTTGCTAACTTCCACTTGGCCACTCGTTTGAGGATGATAAGGTGTAGCAACTTGGTGGTGCACTCTATATCTTTTTAAGAGGGCATCAAAAGATCTGTTGCAGAAATGTGTGCCTCCATCACTTATTATTGTACGTGGCACTCCAAACGAGTTAAATAACCATTTAATGAACTTCTGCACTGCTTTTCCATCATTTGTCTGTGATGCTACTGCTACGGCCTAATGTGAAACATAATCAACTCTCACTAGAATATACATATTTCCCATTGAGGATGGAAAAAGACCAATAAAATTGATGACCCATACATCGAAGACTTCCACTTCTAAAATGTTGGATAAAGGCATTTCATCTTTTTAGAGATGTTACCTATTCTCTGGCATCAATCACATTGTGCTACGAAGGTTTAAGCATCTTTAAACAACTGTGGCTAATAAAATCCACTCTCAAGTATTCGAGCCGCCATTTTGTTGGCTCCATAATGCCCAGCATACTGACCTTGATGACATTGTTATAGGATGTCTAGCATTTCCTCTTCTAGAACACATCGTCGAATTAACCCATCTGTGCATGCTCTATGCAAAATTTGCTCATCCCATATGTATCGGTAACAATCATGCAGGAACTTATTCCTTTGTTGGTAAGAGAGATCTGATAGAAGTTTACCACTGGTAACATAATTTGTGATATCAACAAACCATGGTGTAATCAAGCTCTCGAGTAGCATCAGAGTTTCATTTGAGAAATTTTCGTTAATATCATCACTTGGCTTACGTTCCCCTCCCTCAATTCTGGATAAGTGGACTGCAACCACATTTTCTGCTCCCTTTTTATCTCTCACCTCTATATCAAATTCTTGTAAAAGTGACACCTATAGAATGAGCCTAGGTTTTGCATCTTTCTTGTTGAAAAGGTATTTTAGTTCTGCGTGATCAGTGAATACGATTACCTTTGAGCCCAAAAGATATTGTCAAAACTTATCACACGCGTACACTACTACAAGTAGTTCCTTTTTTGTAGTGGTGTAATTCAACTGGGGTCCTGCAAGAGTCTTGCTTGTATAGTAAATCACATGCAACTTCTTATCTTTCCTTTCGCCTAATATGCAACCTATGACTTGTTCATTTGCATCACACATAACCTTGAACGAAAGTGTCCAGTCCCATGATGATAAAATTGGTGCTGAAATTAATGCCTCCTTTAGTGTGTTGAATGTAGACATACACTTGTGATCAAACAAGAAAGGCACATCCTTGACTAAAAGGTTTATCAAAGGTCTTGTAATTTGCGAAATTTTTTTGATGAATCGACGGTAAAATCTTACATGACTTAAAAATCCTCACACACCTTTTACATTGCTTGGCGGTGGAAGTTTCTCTATCACTTCTATTTTTTCTCTTTCATCTTCAAATCTTTGATGTGAGATTTTATGCCCTAGCACTATCCCCTCTTGCACCATAAAATGACAT
>JANIIA010122992.1:0-26586 GCA_027478495.1 Erythroxylum alaternifolium
TTTGATTTTAAAAATCTTGTGATTTACATTTACTGGTATTATTATTTAAATGTATGTGATGCCATGTGGAGTTAGTAATGATTGCACGTAGTGCTCCCTAATCTTAAGATATGTGTCGGGATAACCTACGGGCGTTCCGGTGCGTACCCTAGGGTAATGGGGTGTTACACAACTTATCTTTATCATTTCTTAGTTCCTTAAATAAAGATTCCATTTAGTTATATCACCTATGCCTAGGTCATCCATCTTTTAAGATTTTAAAGGTCATGTTCCCTTATTTGTTCCTAGAATTAGATATTTCTGGATTTCATTATGATGTTTGTGAATTGGAAAAACATACTACTGAGGTATCTTTTCCTGTTAGCAATAAAAGAAGCTCTCATCCTTTTCATTTGATTCATAGTGACATATGGGGTCGTTCTACTATACCTAATGTTTCTGGGGCTCATTGGTTTGTATCCTTAATTGATGATTGCACTTGGGTTACATGACTCTTTCTTTTTAAACAAAAATTTGATGTTAGCCTTGTTATACCTAATTTCCACTCAATGATTCAAAACCAATTTAGGGTCAAACTAAAAAACTTTCATATAGACAATGCTAGAGACTACTTCAACCAAAATTTGTCATCCTTCTTTCAATCACAGGGCATTATACATGACTCATTGTGTGTTAACACACCTTAACAAAAGGGGGTAGCTGAAAGGAAAAATGGGTACTTACTCAACACCACCTGAGCCCTACTCTTTCAAGGGAATGTCCTTAAATCCTATTGGGGAGATGTAGTTCTTATTGCTCAAATGTGATAAATAGAATTCTTGCATATGTGTTAGGTACAAAAGTCTCATAGACATTCTCAATAGTTTCTATCCACACTTCATAACATTATATGGCCTTACACTTAGGGTATTTGGGTGCCCTGTTTTTGTTCATATCCATAGGCAACACAAAGACAAACTAGAACCCCAAGCCATCAAATGAGTTTTCCTTGGTTACTCACTTACTCAAAAGCGATATAGGTGTTATAATCCGTCATCTAGAAAATTTTATATCTCTGCAGATGTCACCTTCATAAAAAATACACCTTTTTTTCTCCAAGTCCTCTCTTCAAGGGGAGATTTCACTGATCAAAGATAGCATTTGTGAGTCCTTTAAGCCACCTAAAACACTTGATCTTCCTTCTCTGCCACCTAAAACACTTGACCTTCCTTCTCCTCCATCTCGTATTGTTGAAATAATCAAGCCTTTTAAACCAATTACATATGACTTTCCCAATAACACTATTGAACTTGAGTGATCTCGTTTCCTAGCCAGTGTTACTCAAGTGTATTCAAAAAGAAAGGTTGTACTAGAATTGACACAGGTCCAAGAATCCAACTCAGACTTTGAAAATGAAATCATGGCAAGATCTAACTCACCTTTACATAATTTTTTAAACCTATTGCTGTTAAGAGAGGTGTAAGAGAATGCACTAAGCGACCACTTTATTCTCTAATCTTACAATGTCTCTCTTAAGCACCTATCACTAGCCTACTAAAAATTCATTGTGAGTTTAAACATCATTACTATCCTTAATATTATTTTTGAGGCATTGTCAAAAAGGGAATGGAGGGATGCTATGAGGATGGAGAAGAATGTAGTAGAAAAGAATAGAACATGGGATATTGTTAATAAACCAAAAGGGAAAAACATACATTAAAACAATCTCCTGGAGCATGGTTTGGGAGATTTTTAAGAGTTATGAGGGAGTCTAGGTATATACAAAAACAAGGTGACAACACTCTTTTCATTAAACATTCAATTACAGGGAGAGTTACTGCTCTTCTAGTTTATGTAGATGACATTATAATGACTGGAAATAATGAGAAAGAGAAGCATGAATTGAAGCGAAGACTAGTGAAAGAGTTTGAGATAAAGGAACTGGGGAAACTAAAGTACTTCCTTGGTATCGAGGTGACATATTCCACACAAGAGATTTTCATATCTCAACAAAAGTATGTGACTGATTTATTGGCATAAACAAGGAAGATTGGGAGTAAATCAATCTCTACACCTATAGATCCAAACCATAATTTGGGAGAAGCTAAAGAAGAACCAGTTGTTGATAAAAGGATGTATTAAAGATTGCTCACACTCAGCTAGACATAGCTTACTCGGTGAGCATAATCATTCAATTCATGTATGATCCAAGAGAACCTCACCTTCAAGCTACTTATAGAGTGCTACATTACTTGAAAGACAATCCAGGGAAAGGAATATTGTTCAAGAAAAAAATACTCTTGCTCTAAAAGCCTACACCAACGCTGACTATGCAAGTTCTTTAGTGGATAGAAGATCTACTACAAGGTACTGCACTTTTCTTATATGTAATTTGGTAACATGGAGGAGCAAGAAGCAGAAGATGGTAGCAAAGTCATTTGTAGAATCAAAATTTAGGGTTATTTCTCAAGGATTGTGTGAACTACTATGGTTGAAGATTATTCTAAATGATTTGAAAGTCAAATGGGATTGCCCAATGAAACTTTATTGGACGATAAGTTAGCCATCAATATTGCTCATAATCCTATACAACATGATAGGATAAAGCGTATTGAAATTGATAGACATTTCATTGAAGAAAAATTGGAAGAATGGTTAGTATGTATGTCTTATATTCCATCAAAACATCAAGTAGCTGATATTTTATTGAAGGGGCTGAATAGTTCAAGTTTTCATAATCTTATATTCACGCTGGGAATGAAAGATGCTATTCTTCAGCTTGAGGGGGATTATTGCGTTATACATTAGTTGTAAATATATTAGAAGGATAAGTTTAAAATCCCTTGATTTAAGGGATTTAGTTAGATAGTCTATCTGATCTAGGATATGATCTAGTTTCCTATTTTATATCTTGTGATTTCCTATATAATAGTTTATACTATCTATTCAAAGAATATAGAATATAAAAGTATTTCTTTCCACAATAGGGATCCTATAGGTTATAGGCATGATTACAGGGATCCCATTTAGTTTCTTATGTAATCATAAACTCAATAGTTAGTCTATATAAGAACCTTCATTCACTATATAAGATACATCATAAACTCAATAGTTAGTTTATATAAGAACCTTCATTCACTATATAAGATACATCAATTGAAACAATTTTTTCTCTTTGTTTACACCATTCATGTGAAATGAGATATCTATTAATATTACTAGAAAAACCAAATTTGTGAATACTGTATCGGACTTGGTACTGGATTGAGTTTTAGTATGGTACTGTATAGGTACTAGTCAATATTGGATACTGTTTCGGGTAATTTTTTAAATTTATGAAAGTCCCTGAAATTTTTTAAAATTTGCAAAATAGTCTATTGGTATGTTGTAGAGTTATATACTGTATACTTTACAAGTTTACATCAGCCTTGTTTCCAAAAATCATAATAATCACAATTAATAATTTAATATGAAATAACAATCATTTTTAAATATTTCACATATAAATAATAACCATAATTAATATTAAAAAAGACAATCATTATCATACAAATATAAAAATAAGAATAATACAAAGCATTTAAAATATTACAATAATACAATTTTATCATTTTAATAAATAATAATTACATCAAAACATCCAATAAAAAGAACAATAAATATCCTCAACTATTACAATTTACAAAAAGAATTCATGAGGAGAAAACAATCAAGTATAAGTTAAACCTGAAACAAAAACATTTACAATTACATTATATAGAATTTAACATAAACATCATATATAAGTAGAATTAAAAGATGAAAAAATTGGAACAAAATTCAATCGTCAACGGAAGGATACCCGCTATAACTGCACTGACCTCAGTTATCATTTTGTACAAAATCATCTTCATTGAGAGGAGCTTCATCATCATTATCATTCAAATTTAGTGCACCAAACGACATGTCAATGCTTTCTCATCGAAGATTATCTTCCAAGTCATTGACATCTACCAAATTTGGTTTTTTAGAAACCTAATCCGCCAAAAGATCAACATTATCAATGGAAATTGGATCAGTTGAACTACTTGTACTATTAAGACACCTAGTAAACAATAAAATTTAATTATTAGAAAATTATAAAAAATTATATCAAAATTAAAAACGATAATAACATACCTTTCCCGATGCTTTAAATTGTAACGAACAAAAACCAAGTTATTCAACCTCTTATGCTCCAATCTATTCTTTTTTTTGGATTGGATAAATTTAAATGTGTTCCAGTTTCGTTCACAGTCTATTATACTCACACATTGGCCTAAATTCGAATTGCAAACCTTTTCAATTCTAGAACATCATTTCCGAATTGATCCCATTAAGAAACTGTAAGTTATAAGATAACAAAAGTAACGTTATAAACAATATAAAGTCATAATTAATTTTCAACAAATAAGAAAAAAGAAATAACTAATACTTGGAGAAAGTTTTCCTCTTTGTCGAATAGCAATCGACATTCCAAAATCCCTATAAGACAATTTATAAAGCTCTATTTGTAAGCTTAAGAGATCTTGCATCACGTCAATGCTAACAATTGTTGTAATAGTTAAAAACATTCCACTATTAACTTCAGCTTGCTTAGTAAGATCCAATCTAAAATAAACACTAGAATTCAAAAATACCCCAGTTGCAAATAGTGGAGAAGAAAGTTATTTTTCCCTTGATTGGAAGATATGATGTGTATAAAGAAGACTTATGTTTCAAATTGGCCTTGATTGCTTCCGTCGCTCTCTCCATGGCATCAAAAATATATCCCATTGTTGGCTTTTTTTCATTATCAGCCAAGCGAAGCACCTTCACCAAAGGCTCGCAAACTCGGATAACAAATTGACTAAAATTCTCTATCTTCCAATATAATATTACAAACCTCCACTTCAGCATTAGATCTAGCATGCTGAGATGCAATCCACTTATCACTTGTAAACATTTGTCTTAACTTTTTTTTTATCGAAACAAACGACTGAAGTGACAAGAAATTTGTTGCAAATGTTGTCACAGCAGGATGACATAAATTCCTACCATTTGTAAATTCCTTTCTCATCAAATTCAATACCCATGCACTATTATAAATAAACTTTGTCACCTTTTTAGCTTTTTTCATAGTCTCATCAATAATAGAAAAATACTTAGGATCTCCCATATTTTCCAGCATTAGGTCAATGCAATGTGCAACACAAGAAGTTCAAAAAAAATGAATTATACATACTCTGCAACCTTTTTCCTGCCAGTTTATAAGCAGAATCATTGTGAGTAATAAACTGAACAATTTTTTTGGCCTACTTCATTCATAACTTTATCAAATATCGCAAACAAAGTCTCAGTATTTCTAATAAGGCCAGATGCATCAATAGATTTCAAAAACATAAAGCCATTTGTAGAATAAACGAAAAAATTTATACTAGGCTCTTGTCTCCTATTTGTCCAACCATCACACATGATTAAAATCCATAATTACCCCAATTCACTCTTCTTTCAACCAAATAACTTCTAATTTCAGAAATAAAACAACTCAAAAGTTTACCTCTTAAGTTATTAATTGAAAGACCTTTGTATCTCGGACCATAAGAGGTTATTGCATCTATCATAGGTTGATAATAATAAGACTGAGAGGCATTGAATGATGAACCTGTATCGTACCACTATCTAGCTACTGCCATATCGACATTGTGAGCGTTCACCACGAATTGAAGGTTGGGCTCCAGGAGTTGTTTGTGGTATAAAGAAACTAGTCACCTGTCTTCTTCTCTTCCTCACAATAGGTTCATGTACTTCTTTTTGGGCCTGAGTTGAAACACTGCCAGTACCACTACCACCTTCAACATTTCCACATTCGCCACGAAAACTAGAAATCAAACTTCTACTACCAATTTCAAAATTCAACATTTCCTTTCTATCTCTCTCATGTTGATATTCATCAAGTAATGTTTTCATCTGTCACTTCACATTATGGCTTACTTTTTTACAAGGTTCCACATCTTCTTTAACCCCAACTAAATGTTTCTTTAATCAAGCGATTCCTCCACCTTTCAAATGCTTGTTACAAAACAAACAAATAGTATGGTTCCTCATACTGGGAACTAATGCAGCGTGAGCCCAAGCTGGATCATTGTATCTTATTGAAGTGGGTTGATCAGGAGTACTTAAACTTCCCTCCATTTATCTGTAAAAATAAATGAATGCATATATCAAAATAAATAACACATAATTTCATTACACAATATGCAATTCATTTTATATAATATAACTGATTTTATATGATTACATTATACACATATAAACAATTGCAATTTCCAACAATTTCATTTCTAACATTTTCCAACAATTTCAATTTAACCATTACAAAACATACATAAACAATTTCCACTTCCAACAATTTTCAATAATTCCATTTCTAACAATTTCAAACAACTGCAATTTAAAGTTTCAAACATCACAAAACATACATAAACAATTTCTATTTACAATAATCACAAAACATACATAAAATAATTTCCATAAACAACAATCACAAAACATACATAAGATAAAACAATTTCCACCTTCAACATTTTCCAGTTCCACATTTCAATGAAATATAATTTGGAACTAGAATTACCATAAATACCTTTAATCACATAATTAATTATTAAAATTAAGGTAGCTATATTATGGAATCCCTTTTTTTTGTAAAGTAACACACCTTATATATTTGTATACATTGCTTTTGAGTTTTTTTATATAAAATTGATATAAAATCTAACAAGTATAAGCCATACTTAAATGATGTAGTCAAGTTAGTTGAATTAGATAAACCTCATTTATAATTGGTAAAAACTCAACTTTTGTCAAATGAATTATATGATATATTTGTAAAAAAAGAATAATAAATTTATTTCATTCATAATCAAGTATAGATTAATGCCAAAGGAAATTGGTATGGTAAGCAAGCACTTAACTTTATAATATTTTGATTTATAAAATATTATTTTGTATCTATATGTCTATTAAATTAAGTATTAACAAAACTGATAACAATCAACAGTTCAATCAATTCAACACACTTCCAAATTTCATTCCACATTCACATAATCATAGTCCACTCCAGACTAGTTCCTTCCACACTTTCATAGTTTCATTCCACATCAATATTTTGTATTTATATCTCTATTAACAACTTCAATAAACCAATTTATAATTTTGATGTTCGCACTTCCACAATTCCATTCCACTCCACCACAGTCCATATCCACAGTCGACAGTCCATAACAACAAAACAACAAATTAACATATGTGATTCCCAATTCACAAAACACCAACATTTCCATTCACAATTCACAAATACATCAACAATTCCATTCACAACAATTCACAAAAAAAACATTAAGTCATAACACACACCCAATTATTTCATAAATTCAACAACAATTTTAAGGGTCAGGGATGTTGGGTAGATTTAGCGTGGAAGAAGAGAGGAGATCCTAGAGTGGGTGAGGCTACTGAGGCATCAGTGGTAGTCTCTGATGGCATCGATGGTCTTGACAGGTGATGAGCGTCGATGTGTGAGAGAGAAATAAAATATTGGGAGAAGTGATATAGGGCATCGGTGGTGGTGGTAGGTGGTGGGTGGCCTGGGTGTGTGTCAATGCTCGGTGGTGGTGGCTGGTAAGTGGTGGTAGGCGACGATGGTTGGTGGGTTGAGAGAAATAGTGAGAGTTGTGAGAAAAAAGTTGAATGTGGCCTTGTGAGAGTGGGATAGGAGGAGGAGGACAACAACAGCACGATGGGTGTCGATGTGGCAGTCGTGGGGTTGGTGCTGGTGGCGACGGTGGTGAGTAGAAGAAAAGAGTTGTGGCGTAAGTGAGTGTAAATGAGGAGATGAGATGAGAGATAGGCTAGAGATGAGAAGAAGAATGTGTGTGTTTTAGGGATTTAGGGTTAAAATTTTTATTTTTTTTGCAGATATACCCCTAGAGTTTTAAAAATTCCCAAAATTGACCAGTATACGACCGATATTACAAATATCGTCCATACCGGCTGGTACCGTACGAAATAGGCCGGTACAAACCAGTATTTAAACCCGATACCAATGTTTTAAGAACTGAACCGGTGACTGAACCAGAGAAGCAACTGATTTAAGGTTCAATGGTTTAACCGGAATTGAACCGTGATCGAACTAGTGACTAATAAATATATAAATTTTATTTTATACATTATATATATAAGATAATTTTTAAATATACTATTTAATTATATATCTAACTTAAACCTTCAAACTTCAAAAACATACAATTTTTTTTAAGTTCACCAATATAACATAAAATAAGATAACAAAGCTCACTAGTTATATTTCATCAAAAAGATTAAAAAAAGATCAGTAATCGTAATATTCGTTCAAGTCAAAATCATATTATATTCGTTCAAGTCAAAATCATATTATGTTCAATTGCAAATTTTATTAGTCACGTCACTGACTATTCTTTATCAAGGAATTGCTTTAACAAGTAGTGTAAAGTCCCATTCACTTTAACCTTTTGTTTTATACCTAATAAACTAATAATTTCACATAACCTTTAATTCCTCTGTTTTTTTTAATCTAAAGTTCTAAACAAGTACAAAAAGTAACGAAAAGCAGAGCAAGAAGAGTCAAACTATGTGAACCAAGCAACAGAAGCGTCTGACGACTCTGACCAGGAAGAGAAGCACTACTAGTCCCCACCTTGCAAGCTCCCAATTTCGCTACCTAAGAGACGAAGACAGACGTGAGAGAGAGACCTGATGAATAGAGCACAAAGCGGTAGTGGGTAACACAAGGCCTGAGAGAGCGGCGGCGTCTTCCTTCTCAAGCGGCGATGTCTTTCTTTTATTCTATTTTTGAGTTTTATTTGACAGAAGTGAGAGAGAGACATGAGGTAGAGTTATTTTACGTGAACTGGGCGGTTTTCTCTTATACCGGTTGACAGGTTTTTACCGGTCTGACCATAAAATAAACGGGCCAACCACTCACAAAAAATAAAAGTCAAACCGGACCGTTTTATGTTCTTGGCCACTGATTTTTCGGTCCGACCGAATGGTTCGGTCCGGTTTTTAAAACACTGCTTGTGATAAATTTTCTTCCAGTGGGAAACTGTCATGCATCAGGAGCTCTCCTCTTTCTGCTAAAAGTTAGATAATTGCCAAGTGGCAGGATAGTTGAAGGCTAGCAAACAAGAGTTTATTAGTATTACTTAAGAGCAGTGTTTTAAAAACCGGACCGAACTAGCCGGTCGGACCGAAAAATAGTGACCCAGAGCATAAAACAGTCTGGTTTGACTTTTATTTTTTGTGAGTTGTTGGCCCGTTTATTTTACGATCGGACCGGTAAAAACCTGTGAATCAGTATAAGAGAAAACTGCCTGGTTCACGTAAAATAACTCTACCTCATGTCTCTCTCTCACTTCTGTCAAATAAAACTCAAAAATTGAATAAAAGAAAGACATCGCCGCTTGAGAAGGAAGACGCCGCCGCTCTCTCAAGCCTCATCTTACCTATTGCTGCTGTTTGCTCTATTCATCAGGTCTCTCTCTCACGTCTCTCTCACGTCTCTCTCTGTCTCTTAAATAGCGAAATTAGGAGCTTGCGAGGTGGGGACTAGTAGTGCTTCTCTTCCTGGTCAAAGTCGTCAGACGCTTATGTTGCTTGGTTCACATAGTTTGGCTCTTCTTGTTCTGCTTTTCGTTACTTTTTGGACTTGTTTAGAATTTTAGATTTAAAAAAACAGAGGAATTAAAAGTTATGTGAAATTATTAGTTTATTCGGTATAAAACAAAAAGTTAAAGTGAATAGAACTTTGCAGTACTTGTTAAAGCAATTCCTTGATAAAAGAATAGTCAATGACATGACTAATAAAATTTGCAATTAAACATAATATGATTTTGACTTAAACGAATATTATAATTACTGATCTTTTTTTTAATTTTTTTGATGAAATATGACTAGTGAGCTTTATTATCTTATTTTATATTATGTTGGTGAACTTTAAAAAAATTTATATATTTTTGAAGTTTGAAGGTTTAAGTTAGATATATAATTAAATAGTATATTTAAAAATTATCTTATATATATAATATATAAAATAAAATTTATATATTTATTAATCACCGGTTCGATCACGGTTCAATTCCAGTTAAACCATTGACCGTTAAATCAGTTGCTTCTCCGGTTCAGTCACTGGTCCGGTTCTTAAAACATTGCCTAAGAACATTTGCAGCCTTCTCAAGATGGATGAACTGCAGTCATGTTGATAAAAGTGAGACCTCTTCTTTCATACATATATGTATATATATAATCCTGATAAGCACCGTACATGCTTCACAAGTGAAAGGACCAAGAATCTTCAATTCTTGGATCAGCACATTCTGCTTTTGCTCGCGACTTTCACGATGACAAAGATCTCCTGCAGCTTCCATCGAGATTACCTTTTCCTTCTTCCACTTACACAGGCCCAATCATCCATCTCCGATACAGATATGTCCCCCAAGAGCACCGAATAACGATCGATAATAAATGGAACCTGCACCGCAGACATTGTCAAACTGAATTAGGCATAAGCGTACATATCCAACTAAAGATATAAAAACAACTACGTTAGAAAGCACCTGCTCAGATATAATTCCAGATATGCCAACTACTGCCTCAGGTTTGGCATAAGAAACAATATGATCCGCAAACTCCAGCAGAGGATTTAAGAGAATGTTGGCAATAACAACATCATGTTTTCCTGTCTCAGAAGTCACTGCTGACCTGCAGTTACGCTCTTTCTGAACTTCATCTGTCCCTTCATCAATCACTGTAGAGGTAGTTTTACCACGAACTAGGAGTGCTTTCAACTTCTCAGGTCCAATACCATTCAAAGCAGCATTATGGCGTGCAGATGTGATTGCTTGGGGATCTATGTCTAGCCCAACTGACAGAGCAGCACCAAGCTTGTGCAGCCAAGTATAAAGTTTATAAATTTATTAGCCGCATAACGCATACATATTCAGTTAAATGTTTTGTAATATGTACAAAAAGAGAAGGTTCTAATTTATGTTTTGATGATGACAACAATATTTTGTTTTTTATGATTAAAAGAAAGAAAAATCAAATTATTTACGCATATAATTAATTGAGCCAAAAGTAAGGTTATAAAGTCGAGCATCAAGTGACTTACGAAAAAAACAGCAATGTAGACAATTCACGAGTTTCAAATTATTCAAGTGAACATCAATTCAATTGGACCAAGATTTCAATTGTAAGAATCAATATAATCATTCTTGTAACCTTAATTTGGTCATTCTAATGTTTTTAAGGGTTTTGCATGCATGAACATATCATCTTAAATATTAATGCATGTGATTTTTCAATTACCAGGAGGAAATAAGGATTTTAAAAACAAACCTCTATATCTTTAAAACAAATTTAGGTGAATTTTTTGTTTTGAAAATTAAATTGAATTAAATGAAAAACAAGAGAGTACAAGGTAACAACCAATGTCAAAAGAGAGATCATGCAGCTGGCCTAGCAACAAGACTTGCAATTACGTCTTGGAAACTATAAAAATTGCTATTGACACAAGGCAGAATGATCTAATACTCGAAGCTCAAGGACCCTTTGGGTGATTAGCTAGTAGAGTTTAAGCAAAAATGTTGCAATATTAGCTGAAACCTAGCTCATCCTTCTCCATAACTAGGCTATGACCTTTGGACTATGGGCAAACTCTCCAAGTGGAATCGATTGCTTTCCTTGAGGGCAACATTCTCCATGTCTGCATGTTTGATTCCCATTGATGGTGATCATACTCTCCAGTTGTTTGCAAGGTTTAGGCTCATTCTGTAAGCCAAACCATCTGCCAAGAAGTTTTTCGTATCCAATTGATTGTCTTGTGGCTGAACTCCTGTAGTTTTTGGTTAAATCAGTCTAAAGGCTTGCCAATCAGTTTCCTTCATACTTTTTTGATTCCCCAAACAACTATATTATCCTAATTGCATATATCACAGAGCATGTACATAGTGCAAGAATCAGTTTGCATTGGATGTAAGTATAGTCATTAAGTATAGATTGTCAAGTGTTTCCTTTTCCTTGTTGCAAAGTATGCAGGTGGAATAAGTGGAAGGATCTTTATAAATCCTATCCTTAGCTAGAGCTTCCTTTGGACTACAAGCCATAGAATCAATGAGGCATTAGGCACATTATTTTCTTGCCAAACCAGTTTAAACCAAGGAGCAAGTTGATTTCTGTACCTGAATATGTTTCTACCTAATTTATTGCTGTTATCTTAATACTATCTTGAATTTGATCCCTCAAAGCTAGGGTTTGTTTCAAGGTCTAGGAAGTATTCATATTAGTCTTGACAATATATAAGCTTTTCCCTCAAAGTGAGCGTGCATCTAGAAACTCTTTGTCAATGAAACGCTTCTAGAATCTTTTAGCTAGAAGTGCTTTATTAGTGATTCTTATGGAAATGATCCCTAAAAACCCTCTGCCTTAGGAGTGTAAATATCTGCGAATTTAAATTTTTCTCTAGCGGACTTGATTTCATTTCCTGTCCATAAGAAAAATTTCATTATTCTCTCCAATGTTTTCAATAGCTAAAGGGGTAGATGTAGTAGTGATTTAGGCCATGTTTGGCCGTTTGAGCCTTTCTAGCCTACCCCATATTAAATATCATCACTAGTATCCCCATTGAGCTATTATTGATAATTATGAGCGTTTTGGTTATTCTTTCATAACTTATAGTTATCCTAACCTTGAACCCGAATATTTATAACTTCACTTGTAGGAGAACTAATTTGGTCATGTAAAAGCATTCAGAGCTATGAGAGGGAGCATAAGGGTGGAGGTAGTTTGAGGGGTTTAGGTAAGTGAGGAGAGTAACATTGTTCTCACCCAAATATCTATATAAAGGCCTAAGTTTGGGGGTGGAAAATGCAATTACAACCACATTTTGGGAGTTGAGCGACTCACTACAAATTCTTTATGATATTTGTTGTCTTGATTGGAATTCCAAAAAAAAAGAAAAGAATTCAAAAAGACAGGAAAGAAAAGAAAAAAAGAAAAAAGGAAAAGAAAAAAAGAAAATATTTGAAAAAAAAAGCCCTAGTTCTAAGTAAAAATCTTAAACAACTTTTGAGTGAATGTTGAGTAAAGAGGGTGAAACATGGATCAAAAATTGAGTCTAAGAGGAGAAATAAGCATGGAATCATAAAGAGTGGTAGGGTTGACATGGGAAGTGGTGAGGGAGTCATTACTGAGCATAGGAATGAAAGCGTTGGTGTTGTAAAGTGACAAAAAATGTGTTTTCTCACTTTGAATAGTCCATTCCTTCCTTTGTTTCAACCATTTACCCTTGACCTTAACAGTACAAGCTTATTTAAGTCCTAGTGATCTTTGAGACAGTCTTGAATCAACATTAGTGGAGATTGGTGCAAAAAGCAAGCCTATGGAATTAGATTGGCAATTTGCCTTGCATCTAGCTGGTTTGCATAACACCATTCAAGAAACTGAGTAGTGGCTTGAATGGTTAAACATGATCAGGAGGATGAGAAGAAGACATGGTTTTTGTTTATACAAAAAAATTGTTGCAATATCTTGTAGAGTCTTTAGGTTATATTGCTAATGCAATTTCTGAGAATTTGAAAGAAGAGAGATTTTAAAAACTGGACCGGACCGGCCGGTCCGACCGGAAAAGATTTGAACCGGCCAGTTGTCTGGTTCGGTTCCACTTAATAACCTCTATATATTAAAGTTTTTTGTCAAACTGGTTCAACCGTAATCGGAGCATAGAAGACTACACTAGATGTGATCGTGAGAGCCGAAAATTAAGTACCCAGATTTCAAATAATTAAAAGAAAAGATTTCTCAAATCCCAAGCTGCCGGCAACTCGTGCAGCTCTAACTATACTTAACTTCCGTCGTCGTCGTCGCCGTTGCCGCCACCGCCGCCGCTACCACCTGTATGGTTCCTCCTGCCCTTTTATACTAATACCCATTTTAGCTCAACCAACTCGATATTTTCTCTACTGCTACCACAACAACACCAAGTATTATGTCTTAAGCAACTGTTGAGCTAGATTTCTTTGGCGTAGACAAGGGTTGCTCTTCCATGTCTCCTTTCCCCAGATGCCTTCCTCGTCAGAGAAGCTTTCGAGGTTTATTTTCTTGCTCTTTTGTTCATTTTCCGAATGATGTTTTTGTTCACGAATTTTTCTATTAGATATTCAAAGTGCCATTTCCAAAATTAACCCTGAACTTCTCAAGTCTGTCATTGTCTTTGCCATTAGCCACCCTTTGTCTCCAGAAAGCACCAACCATTTTAACTCCAACAAGCCAATCCCGGTACCCTCTTCTCCAAAGGAAGCATTTTCCCTTGTTCCCAGCTACATACAGATAGCTCCTATATACAAATCATCTCCCTTTTGTTCTTTCTTGAAATTTATAACAAATTAAGCAACTGAGAATTCTTAAGAAACAACCCCATTAACGATTTTCTACGATGGCACTGTTGTAGTTTACGATGTCCCTCAAGACAAGGTTTGCTAAGCTGTCAATTTTATCGAGCAAAGTTGCCATTTGTTCTTGTATTCCCCACAATATTTCTTACTTACAAGTCCTTTACTTTTCTTGGTTGCACAATGGCCTAGGCTGAAACAATAATGAAACTCACTCCCTCCAAAGGTTGTGAAATAGCTGATGAGAAAAAGCTGCTAGAGACTATTGATGGAGGTTGCACTTCTTTATCTTTTCGGATTTGTGCTTCATTTTTTTCAATCCAACTAATTTCAATTTGGTTCGGCTAGCACTGCGCTAATTACGTTGGGTGGATTGTACAGATTTACCAATTGCAAGTCGAATAATTAAGCGATAACTTCACCAGAGAGGAAGTGAAGAATGTTATGAGGGAAGTCTTGAGTGGGGAGAAGCTAAGAAGTTGAAAAACAAGGCCTTAGAATGGAAGAAGAAAGCAGAAGTCGCAACAAGTTATGCAAGTACTTCATTGGAGAACTTAGACAAACTGGTCAATGAAGTTCTTCTGTAATACAACATGGTCATTGCTAAAAGGTATACTTAATCTGTTGAATTGATGAGAAGTTCAAGTCGTAATGAACATGACAGAATGGAAGTGTAAGGTTTTTTTTCCCCATGCTTTTGCTGTGATGTCGTGATTGTTAGTTCACATTCTTACAATTAATTAGTTCATTGTAATTCATGTGTAATATTATTAATTTATTTAATAATAATTTTTACTTTTATATATTTTGTCAATTAGGAAAAACAAGTTCATCACAAAATTTCGTAATAACACCCTTGTTGTGGTGTTAATTAATTAATTAGATTATTAATTATACTGTATTATAAGTTTACAATTGAGAATATTTTCATACATTACTAATTTGTAATTTATTTTAATGCAATAGAAGAAGTTGATGCAAATACTTTGGATGAAAGCGTAGTTTACAAATCTTTAAATAGCGTTAAAGAATTTGGAGCTTTTGACGATGATGAGACGAAACCTCCTTCAGAAATACAAGCTTGATATTTATTGTTATTTTAAGTTTTATATTGAACTTATATTTATTTATTATTAATTTATTATATAATAATAAACATTGGTGTATTTTTATTTCAATAAAATATTTTATTTTTACTTATTCTTATAAGTTTTACTTATTTATTATATACCGGTTTTATAGCGATTCACTACCAGTTGAACCTCTAAACCTTAAACCTTCCCTTTGACCGGTTCGATGTCTGGTCCGGTTTTTAAAACATTGTTAAATTATTAAGGAGAATTTTTAAAAATGTATTTAATATTTAAAATCTTAAATCTTAAGTTTTTTTGAATTCTTTAAGATGTTGTATTAGAGGTGGAGGTTCGTTAAAGCTTATTATAACTATTTCATTTAAATTATGTTAATTCATTAAATGAATTGTTCGAATTTATAAATTAATGTATATGTAAAAATTATTTAATAAAAAAGTGATTCTAAAATTTTCTGTGTAAAAAAACTAAATAATTAACATAAGAATGCTGCCTTTGTGTAACCCTTTACATGTAAGCAACGCAACTGAATATATATAGTTTAACCTAACCCACTTCCCTCCTACTTAGAACTTAGATATCATGGCAAGCAATAAAGCAAGTCAGGGTGAAGAACTAATACTTTACTTGACGTATGGAGAAAGGAGAGACGTCGGTGAAGGCTATTTTTGCCGCAATCTTTCTCCGATATCTGGAAATCGTCGAGACTTAGTCTCCAAGAAAATGGGTCGACCTCTGTTTTGGCCGCTATTTTAGAGAATATATAAAACCAATTGAATTGGTCTCACACAACAACTTAAGCTATTGTAGTGAAACGGTCGCTTAACGTGGTATCAGAGTCTCTGTGACCAAATGGTCATGAGTTCAAATCCTATCACCCACCTATTAAATTAAGCACAAGGTAAAAGAGGTATGTGCAAGTTTCAAACCCAAAAGGCTTTCACTTAAGGGGGTGTGTTAGAGAATATATAAAACCAATTGAGTTGGCCTCACACAACAACTTAAGCTATTGTGGTAAAACGGTCGCTTAACACGCTAGTGATGGAGAGACATCGTAGTAATAATTTTTCATGGCATGACCATCTTCTTCTTCTTCTTCTTCTTCCATTTTCAATGTCATATCTAGGCAAGAAATTGAAATGCTTAATCATGCAGACAGCCATATGTCTTAGTTTTTATATGCAAAGAACCTGGCAGAGACGGGACAGAACGACTTTTTTTAAATCGATCGAGTCGCCATAAACGAAAACCCATTCGTCTTGGTAGTAAGGCTAAATAAACTAATTTCTCTTTTCTTGTGGTAAGATACCCTTGATATGATATATTTAAAATACTTCATTATACATAGGAAGTGGCACGGCATGCAATGACTATTGAGGTCTCGCTTTTGTGAGTTTAAGCATCCACAAGCATTATTCTTCATGCAAACAAAGTATTTGGAAGAAGACTCGATTTAGTTTTTACTTTGAAATGAATGAGGTATCGCGTAGCCAATAGAGAATTTCAACATAAGGATAAAAAGCACAATATTCCACAACAAAAACCATGATATAATCTCTGTCTTGGAAGTGCACGCGGCTATATGTTAGATTGGACCATTTCGTATGGGCATATAACTGCGGTTATGAGACTAAAAATCCAATGATTTAGGGAACTAAATGAAATATAAAGATTTCGTTAATTGTTCGATGTCAATTTGGATACCACGTATCCTGGAAATATGGCATGCATTAGATTTCTGCCAGGCTGAAAGTGCTTGTATTTAGTACATGAATGGTCAGTCTAGCTTGGAAACTTGATGATAAAGTATACCAACAACCATAACGATGAGGCGGTTCAGAAATCACCTCCTGATGGCTAGCAATCTTGATGGTGGCATTTATGAGATGATGAGATATGAATTTTAGTTGCTCATTTTGGGTGAAAGTTTGATAATGGAAAGTGGGAATCACCACTGGGGACAAGGTAGCCGCTAAAACTTAAAGAAGTTTGAAGTGTCTCGAAGGTGTTATTCCAAGAACGTTGATAATTAGTTACAGCAAAAGCTTTTGCGGATGGATCATAAGAAGTATATTGGTTACATATATTTAGAGAAATCCTTAGATCAGGCTAAAGTTTAAAAGTTTCTACAAGTACGAAACAATAAGAGACAAATTTCTAGGGCACCCACCCTCAGTTATCTTGAAGAGATAATTTTCAATCTTGTATGAACCGAATTCATTGTTGATAAGTTTTTCGGCACAGCTGCTTTTGTCATGTATCTTTTTATTAAAGAACATAAATCCAAATGCTTTATACTTTATTGTCAAGAACGAGACAGCTCATTGTGTATTTTCCTAAACTCTTGAATTCTATTCCCTAGAATAAAACTAATGCTATCGGAGCAGACATTAAAGGAAAAAAATTGAAAAACTGTAGGAGTAATAGTTTCGCAAACTATCCGATTTTACACAATTTTCTCTTGCACAAATAAAAAACATAATCAAATGAAAATAGCAGATGACACTAAAAATTTGATAACGTAGATCGGCACTCCTTGCCTACGTCTGCGAAACTCTCACCTATATTAATTCCTTCACCAAAATACAATAGATTATCCAAGGCTTTACTGAGCCGACACCACTCAACCCTTGACACTATCTTTCAACCTCACTTCCCGTGAAAGAATTTCAAACCCAATAGTACGACCGTCTCGTACTAACCTCGACAGAAGATTTTCATACACTGTTTGATAATAAAGATAATTAAATGAACAACTCAAGTGATTAAAATAACTAGAAACAAAAATGATAATACACTTGAGATAAAAAGAACAACTTCCTGATGAGTTTTGCTCCACTGAAATAGATCTGGAAGTTTTCGCAACAATAATAGGCTGATTCACATAAACACCAACAATTCACTTCGATATGCTCAATAATGAAAGACATCTGCAACGTCAACCCTTACTCATAAATCTCCTTCGCCATGGCTCACACAACCCATCAAACGTTGTTCAGCTTTATTCACCAACATACGCCTCAACCACAGTATCTATTTCATTGAACAATCAACATACATGCTTCTGTTCCACGCACACACAACAACTTAATTGCTGCACGTTAACCACTACAGCAGTTTCACCACACAAAGGACTCACGCATGAAGGACTACAGAAGTTTCACCACACTTCAATGCCACACACGCAGTCTTCACTTTTATTAATGCAACACCCACTGCACACTTTATAATTCTCAAGCTTCAATTAACGCACACTTGTTGTCTTGGAGATGGATCACCGCAGCTATATCTTTCAATCTTATAAAACACCCACAGTTGATTTCAATCAATAATAAGTGCACTCCACTACTCCAAACCAAAGCTACCTTTATCTTGTATACCCAAAAACAATCATGTAAGGTATGTAATTAATGCCCACTTCTCTTTTTTTATAAAACCCACGTTGTTTTCAATCCCCAAAGACGACCACACAAAGTTATATTCTTCCAATAACAATTAATCCACTTCCGCACTACCTATTTGCAAAAGACACGTCCCTTTATTCTCCAAAAAAAAAATCACTACAAAACAACATGGCTATTGCAACGAACACTTAGCAATACCTTTGATGTCTGTTGCTATTAGCGTTTTTTTGTAATGCATCGTTACTAAATATTAAGCTTTTGTGACAGCTTATTACGAGGAGAATAAATTTGTATTTCGACCACACGACTTATTGAGATGTTGCAATGAACTGTCATTATAACAAATATGTAGCTACATTATATCATTAGTTAGTGTTGCAATAAGAATGGAAAATTTGGTGCCATTATACGAGGACTATTTTGGCACCAAAATAATAGATGTTTGGTGACACTCTGTTACTAGAAGTATTTATGTGACATTTATTATGACAGCATATTGCAAAAAACGCCACATTGGCATTTTTTAGTGACTATCTATCACTATATTCTAAGTTACATTTAGTGACAATCTGTAGCAAAATAAGTTATAATGTTAGCTATTGTGATGACCCATCATAAAAAAGTGATATAGTTATTTTTAGTTACAATTTTTTGAAACTCTATTACTAAACGTCTTCTGATGATATTTTGTTGTGACACTACATTGCCAAAAAAGGTTGTGCTAGTATTTCTAGTAACTATCTGTCACTATAATCCATGCTAGTTTTAGTGATGCTCTATAGCAAAATAGATAATAGTTACATCTATTGTGACAATTCGTAAAAAAAAGTCATATAATTTATATTTTATTACAGCTTATTGCTAAAAGCCATAAGTAATGACAAAATGTTACAAAAGTATTAAAGTCAATTAATATAGTAACAAGTTGTTACTGAAAGGAAAATAACATAATTTTTAAACATAAGAATACTTATGTAGAATTGATGACCAAAACGTTTTAGATTAAATTATTTTTATTCTTAATTTTTTGATAAAAAATTAATTATATTTAAAAGATTTACATAGAATCTCTAATTTGTTTTTTAAGCAAATTTATCTAACATTAAAGGAAAAAGTTAAAAAAATCTTACTATAGAACTTGATTATAAAAGTATGAATATAGCTAGACATGGTAAATAATTGTTCTAGAATACTAAAATTAATCATCATCACTATCATTCATAGTACAAACATTATTAGGCTCATCATCATCATCATCGTCTTCCTCCAAATTTTCTAAATCATCACCAATATCTTCACTGTTGTCATCGTCGTCATTGTCATCGCTATCTTCATCAGAATCAAGTAGTTCAACTTCAATTGTGCTGGGTACCGGCATAATATTATCTTCAATAACATCTCTAAGGACATCTTCTCTAGTTAATTTAACTAAATCATCAACATTAATATCATGCAAAGCTGATCTCTTACGACAATTGGATTCATCTTCTTGATATGCCTCATCTTGTAGTTGGTCATTAGATTCTTTCATAATTGGAAGGTCATGAAAGTTTCGAGGTTTGGTTTTTTGCACAATACTCTAATGTCGATTAAGCCCATCTGGCAAATAGTAACATTGTTCAACTTGATTTGCTAAAACAAATGGCTCATTGGTATTTAAGAAGCGCTTCGTATTGAAACTAATGATACGATATTTATCCTTTCTCCAACCACGATCCAAGTGACGAACATCCCACCAATCACACTTGAAAAGAACAACTCGATTTCCTCCAAGATACCACAGTTCAACAATGTCATTTAGAACTTCGTAATACTCCAGATATTCTGAATTTCCATCTTTCTTCACAATTACTCCACTATTTTGACAGATGCTGCTCTCTTCATATGCTTTTATATGAAATCTATATCCATTGATGATGTATCCTTTATGAGTGATTGCATATTTGAGAGGACCACGCGCTAATTGCAATAGTTGAGAATTTACGTCTTTTTTTATGCAACTCAGTAACCTAAAATAATAAAATATATAATTATAGTGATAAGTAGTTGTGATAAATATGACAAAAAAATAATGTATATAAAATGAAAAATAATATTTATTAGGTAAAATAACAAAATTGTAGATCATAACATACTCATTTTTTAAACCATTTTAGAAACTCTAATTTATGTTTTCTTGCCACACCCCTCACCCTTTCTTTTTCCAGCTTTGACATGTGTTCTCTATATACAAATATATTAAGATCCACAAAAATAAAAGCAAAAATTTTTGTATAATAGGAATAAAATGCACAAATAATTAGTTACTTGATATAATCTTCAATATCGTCACAATTCTCTAATATATAAACTTGCGCCTATGTCAATTCCTCACTAGTCAGACAATAAGATTTTTCTCTTTCTTCTTCTCCATATGAATTTTTGAAGAACCGTCCATTCTTAGCAAATACAGATATGCCTTCCAAGATAGAAGAACAATTTCTTATTAATTTCTTATTAACGTCTTGAAGTATTCAATTTAAACCTTAACCTTTTCAAAATGTTCAGAACAGATTCTAAGTAGACGAAAATCTTGAGGGGATTAATTATCAATTAGTTAAATGTCACATTAATATTGATGTCTAATTATTTATTATTTTTTAACTAGGAGATTAATTAACATATTAAAATCTCTTTTTATGAATTTACTAATTAAAAGAATCAGGTTTATGAATTAGGAATTATACATTCGTCGAAATACCTAATTCAACCTACTTCCTCTCCCCTGCTTTTACTGCGTATCATTACTTGTGTGAGAATTTTCATAGCTTCATCTTGACATCTTGATCCTCAACTTGCAGAACTCTGACGTATGCTACTTGACAAGATCACCAACAAAACTCTCTCTCTCTCTTTGCTATTTCACTTTATCTCCCAAGAAAAACACCAAACTAATACAAGTGGATCTAATTAAGCTAAACCTATATCCCTCTTCTTCCCATATATAATCCACTCCTCAACTGTTCCCTTTCACCTTATTCATCCTCCTAAACCCAGAAGGTGTCCAACGTTCAGGACCCATCGACATGCCATCTTCCGTACAGATCCAAAGGGCTACCACCACCTTGCCCTTTCGCAACCAATCTCCGTCCACATTGAATTGGAGGGTTCCGATGGCTTGGGATACACCAATACCTGAAGACGTGGCTTGCCATCATATAAGGCCCGTTGGTTCTAATCAGTGCTGCTCAGTGGTGGTCCAAACCATTAATTCGTCGGTCTCCATCCTATGGTCAGTGGTTCGACGTTTTTACGAAAACGTTAAAAAGAGGGGCGGCGTGTATTCTTCCTTAGCTTACTAGGCATCACTGCTTTGGCAGAGAGTTTGGGTTGCACAACTGAGTAAGCATTCACTACTCGTCTTAAAAATGGTCGACAATTAAGTTGATTTTGACATTTATTCTATTTTGTACAATGCTAAGCTTATCAATATTTGCGGAGCAGGTAGCTTGCAATGTACACTGGACCAACAAGTATTTTACTAATTTAATACTAAAGGTGTGATTTAGGTACTAGTTGAAGCTATGATGATAGTTGTGCATAATAAATTAACTTATATTTATGTCTTCTTATTATGTTTTTCATCTGGTTTATTTGGTTCTTGTTTCCTTTTTAATGGAAATTGCAGTTGGAGGTCTCTTGAATGCCACTTTTGGAAATGCAACAGAAATGATCATATCTATTTATGCATTGAAGATTGGAATCATAAGGGTAGTTCAACAATCTTTATTAGGCTCCATCTTGTCAAATATGCTCTTGGTTCTTGGGTTTTCTTTCTTTGCTGGAGGGATAATTTATACAAGGATTCAACATTTTAGCAAGGTATGTCCCTAATATTTGATTAGATTAAGGATGAAGGGGTTGTTTTCCTTTCCTATTATTCTCTTATGTCTCAGTTCATGTTGAAGTGGGATTGTCATTGCATCAGGCAACTGCTCTTGTGAACTCTGGGTTGCTTTTGATGACTGTAATGGGGATAATGTTTCCTGTTGTGCTTCACTTTACACATACAGAAATTCAATTTGGAAAGTGAGAGTTGGCTCTTTCAAGATTTAGTAACTGTGTAATGCTAGTCGCGTATGGAAGTTACTTGTTCTTTCAACTCAAAACCCCTCATGATATGTATATTCATGTGAACGAAGAGGTATTTTATTTTATTACTTTTCAACTTAAAACCCCTCAAGATCTGTATTGTGAGTTGCAGGCCTTCATTCTAAGATCTGTATTATGAGTTGTAGGCCTTCATTATAGTGTTTGTCTGTCTAGTCTTAGCATGAGAGTTTAGCTTTTTGATTTAAAGTTTATCGAATGGTGTCTTGGCAATGCTGCTGAGCATAAAAGCGTAATCATGTTTGCCACAAAGGATAAGCTTGTCAGTGCTGTGATAATATTTTTGCTGTTAATGTTAAATTTCTTCTATTATTAATGGTTAAACAAGTATGAACTATAATTTATTTTTCAGGACATAGGATCATGTACCCAGATATCAATGTCTGTGGTTAGTTCTTCAAAATTTTTATAAACTTTTAATATTAGGACAAGATGGTTACGATTTGCTTGCTATGGAATAATCAATAGTCTGTACTTTTGGAATAAAAGTATTTTCAAAGGTAAAAGGTTATTGCCTTCAATGAGCTAAAGAATTTTCTGCCCCTGTGATAATTTGGAGAATTTACAATTTTTATGATTTTGACTTTGTCAATACTAATGAGCATATATTGGATGGAAGCCAATGGTATGCTATTGTTGAAACAATAAAAGGTTTTATAACTTCTTAGCAAAGGTATAATCTTTTGGTAAAGTAAATGCGTTTTTTAAGATATTGCGTAAAAAATAATATATGTAATTCATATTCTTCCGTTTAACTGCACATTTGGCAAGTCTAAGAGATCATGCTCATAGTGATGATTTATACTATGGTTGATACAGATGAATGATGATACTTACGGCAGTAGCTAAAGCAGCAAAGTGTGCTCAGCTTTGTGCACAGAAAGGTCAATATCAGGCTGGCAGTCATTATTATGGTGATGCAATGTGTGCAGAAATATAAAGCTAGAAATCTCATAATTTTAATTTATTCGTGTATTTAATTATTGATATTCTTGTAGGAAGAGTTGAAGAAATATAAAGTTGAAAAAGAAGCAAGACTGATCAACCTTGATGACGATGAGATTTTTGAGAAAGTTCTTAGTGAAGAAAAACATGGTTGTGTTAGAAGCTACTTGCCAGATACCACCCCATCTAGTTATCAAGCAAATGGACCTTCAAAACGTGAGCTTATAAAAGAACTTGTTGAAACTAAAGAGTATGCTTAGAGCTTGAAGAACGAAATGACAACTCAATTTCAAGAAATGAAGGGACAAATTGTGAAGGATGTGCAAAATCAAATGATGTAGAACTTCAAGAATATTCTTGAAGTAGCTAAGAATGGAGATTTTAATTTTGATTCTTTCAAAGAGATGTTTGAAGCCTCATCGAATGGCGCTAACTCCTTAAAATCTCATACCAATGAGACAAATGTGGTAAGTCTTAATCTAAAGTATTTTTCTACAAATTATTTTGTTATTTTTAGATAATCAATATTAATTTTACTTATCATATTACTTTAATTTATTTATTTATTTATTTATTTATTTTGTTGTAGGATGCGGATGCGGATGCTTGAAGGAAAAGTCTTGCATCATTCACTGGCGTTGGTTTATTATCTTATTGAACATTTTTTTAGTTAATTAGATGATATTATAGCTTCTATGAACATCTTATTCGATCTCGTTATTAGGATTCACTTTCACGTGTTATGTTTAGTTTTTCTCGAAGTTAAACTTATATTAATGCAATTTCATTTCTTAATCTTATTTTTTATATTCTATTCTGTAAATTATGGTTTAAAAAATAAATTCTTTTAGGTACGAGATTATTACTTTTGCAATTTATGATAAAAAATTATCCGTTATTAGAAATAAAATAACATAAAAACTTTTGTTACCACCATTATATTCTTGTTGTAAGTTACTAACTCTATTAATATTCCATATGCCATTGCATAACGAGATATTTAGTTACTATTTTCTAGTAATAGAATTTAGTATTACTAATTCATATGTTTTGCAACAACAAATATTCTAACACTAAATATAATGTTTTTAATGACAATATTAACCAACAATAACTTACATTATTACATATATGTTTTTATGATATTGATTTATTTTGTTGTTAAAAATAACACTTTGTTACCATTGATTGGATTTTTTTGCAATGATTATATTGTATTATAATATATTCTAATTTTCAACAAAACATATATCATCACTATATAGAACTTCTAGCTATAACCTTTTATATTAGCAAGTTTCGTTACAAGTTATTACTTTTAGTAGCGAACTTTAAGTTATTACAAAATTAAGCATTTAGTTATGTATTCTTATATCATTACTAATTAATGATTTTGTAACAGTAAATTAATTTCTTGCTAAACATAATATTTTGTAACAATAATGTTCAGCATACAATCATATTTTGTCATAGATATCATTGAATCTTGTAACTAATAAATCTATTACAAAAGACGATTTTCTTGCAACAACTCTGTTTTTACGTAATTATATGTTAGCTATAGCAACTATTTTAGCAAAATGGAAATGCCTTTAGCAACAAATATATTCTATTCTAGTGACGCATTGTTTGTTTACTAAATGTATAGAATCCACAACAGGAAAATTTTCGAAAGTAAGACGAGAGCTTATCTAGCATCAGACATGGGAATTCTGTCACGAAACCTTTAAAAACACCCCTTACAGTAACGAAATGTGACGGAGTCAATTTCCATCATAATAAGTTTTAGTAACAAACTTCACATTTATAGTAATAGTTTTAATTCGACACCAAAGCCTTTTCATTTTGTAGTGGTGTCTTGGTTTAATGAACAAAATAGTATATGGTTTTTGTCCAGACGGTTCAGGACCGTTGTACAGGACATAACTGCAAGGTCTCTTATTCTATAGTAGTTAATCGTTTTCTCTGGTAGCAGCGTCGAGCCTCCTAACAAATCTGCTACTGCCACAAAAGCCATCAATCTTTTCCTATAGAGGACCGCTGGTTTTTTTCCTTTCCTTTATAAGACAAGGCAACTAGTAAGTTATGTATTAGCGTGATAGTTTCAATGCCTTTCGATAGCCTATCTCTATAGACTCTTTCATTACCTGACATTGCAAACACTCTCACCTGCATGCCACTGCAAAATATTTCTCAGTGGGCTCCTAAGACTAAGCTTTGACAAGCGCTGATTCTTTTGCCTTTGCTTCTATTTGGACTAAGCCCTTTTATCGTCCAGGTTTTGACAGATTTCGTGAGTTTATTTATATGCAATTTTTAGTCAGGCTACTTGTTTGCTTGTTGTTTCTCCTTCGTGCATATTTGAGTTTTTATTTATTTATTTATTTATTTGTATATTTATTATTAATGTTAATATTAATAATAATATTTTATTATTATTATTATTATTATTACTATTATTATTACTATTATTATTATTATTATTATTATTATTATTATTATCATTATCATTATTACTATTACTACTATTATTATATT
>JANIIA010124537.1:0-26542 GCA_027478495.1 Erythroxylum alaternifolium
TTTGCTTGTTACTGGTTATAAAATTGTTATTCATGAGCTTTAAGCTCACCCTATTCCGTCCCATCTTCAGGCGATGAGCAAGAGATCGAGTGATCGAGCATAAGGGCATTACTCTGGATTTTGCTTATTTTGTATTTTAAGTTAGTTTTTGTAAAACAAGGCTTTAGTTGCATGTTGAGCAATTCTACTTTGTGTAAATTGTGTATTTTTGGACTCTAACATATTGTGGCTTGAAATGCCCATTAAAGCTTTATAAAATTCTTATCTTTTGATGATAATGAAATGTGATTGTGTTTTTTATCATGACTCTCAAAGTTTGTAGATTGTATTTTCAAGCATTCATAAGGGTAAAATTTTGTGTTCTGACTTCTAGGGAAAATCTGTATTGATATATGCTGAATTAGATAGAGCGGTCTTCTTGAGAGTTGTATATCTTTTTCTTAACTTTCTAACGATATAAAGTTTGGAATTTTGAACTTCGGATGCAATAGATATGGCCTCCAGACGAAGCATAGGTGTCAGATGAGTCGTCTTAGTCGGGATCATCTTAGTCTGAATCGTCTTAGCTGAGATCGTCTTAGTATGAATCATCTTAGTTGGGATAATCTTAGTCTGAATTGTCTTCGTCTAGATTGTCTTAGTCTAGATCGTCTTAGTCTGGATTGTCTTAGTTTGGATCATCTTAGACTGATTCATTTGATCCATTTCAGACCTAATTACTTCATCTGAGACAAAGTTGTCTTATTGTAACGCTTTAGATGGCGAAATTTCTCTTTAGGGTCTTCAAAAAAGTTGTAGATCTTTTTCTTAGATTTCTAACGATATAAAGTGTGGAATTTTTGGATCTTAGATGCAAAAGATATGCCCTTTATACGAAGCATAGGTACCAAATGATGCGTCAGATGAAGCGATTTTGACCCTCTAGATGACAAAAGTTTTCTTCAAGATCTTCATGAAAGTTGTGGATCTTTTCCTTAGCTTTTAACAATATAAAGTTTGGAATTTTTGGACCTAGGACACATAAGATATGGCCTTCTGACGAAGCATAGGTACCAGACAAAGCATCAGACGAAGCGATTTTGACCCTCTATATGACAAAATTTTTCTTCAAAGTCTTCACGAAAGTTGTAGATCTCAGAGTCCTTTTTGTAACTGTCCTAAAACAACCAAAATCCGATATATCTAGTGGTAGTTATGCCAATTGTGCCAAGATAGATACAATATGATTGAGAACATAATCGTGGTTGACTCTTTTGGCAATAACTTCATCGTTCAACCTCCAAATGAAGTGATTATTGAACCAATAGATTCCCAACCCATTTTTCTATCCCTCCAAGAAAAAAAATTGGTAGCCTTTGGTGTTGATTTGAAAAAGATTAATGGAAAGAAAGTGAGAGAATCGATTGGAGGAGCATGACTTAGTTATGAGCCTACTTTAGCTTTTAAGTATATCTTGATCTGTATAATAGGAAACTTTTGGGGTGTAACAAGAATGAAGATAAACCGATGATGGCTAATGAGAGTTCATGGAAATAACCTTACAGGGTAATACACATGCTCACGTTTTTATGACTTTCGGATAGTTGGGTTCTGAAAACGGGGTCTAGCAAGTGGTCTAGGACACTAACCCTTAGTATGGGAAATTGGGATATTACAATCCAGCTCAACCAAAAAGTTTCATTATTCATGTGGTTGTTACTTAAATAAAACTAGCCACCATGGATCAACACTCTATTGTGAATAGTTTTGTTTCCTTTGTAAATTCAATCTAGAAAATCTATAACCCTTATTCTTGTTATAAGACTTTTTTGGCTCATGTATATAATATATCTCAATCCTTATGCAAGTTGAGACAAAATTTCACAAGTCACTAAAAGCTCCTAAACTAGCTTGGCAAAGATATAAGTTCAAACATGGGAGACAAAATAGATTAGAAAATATGACTTGCAATAGTATGCACTCAATATAGTGAGAAAGAAATTAAAGAATATTCTAATGTAAGGATAGTAGTAAAAATCAAGTGGCTTAAGATTTGATTAATTGGATTAAATAACAATTATCTATCAACCAAATCAACTTATTGAGCATGGATAAAATATCATCTTCATATAGAATAATGTCGTAATAAGAATAGAGAAACTATTGATTTTCACCTTTGAAAGTTCAACTGAAATGGATCCATAAGTAGATAATCCAAGATTTCCTCTAGTGTTTTGAATTAATCAAGTTACACTTGAAGCTCTTACATTTACTTAACTTGTTTATAACTACTACTATTAACTATATCTTATAGATTGTCACCTATTTTTGGTAATATATTCCTTTTATTTTTAAAACAAATAACTAAAAAAAGGAATGGAGATTGAATTTAAAGGAAACTTGATAAAAGTTGGTCAAGTAGATAATTAACTCCATACACTCTTTTGTTAATTCACCATGGTTGATACTTGGGGACTATAATAGTATCTTACATTACTCAAAAGCTGAAAGGAAGACAAGCTTAAGGAATTTCAATGACTTTAGGAATTACGTCAACCACATTAAGGTAAATAACTTGAAATCCAAGGAGCACATCCACATTTTGAGTAATAAACAAAGTAGTAGTTTTTATCTTAGAAATAAGCTAGATAGAGCACATATGAATGAAGATTAGTTGAAAATTTTCCTAAAAGCAAAGCTGTATTCAATAATCATAGGTTCTTTAATCATTACCTTATAAACATACAAAACTTCTCATTAAGCCAAGTTAGGAGAGCTCCTTCCCACTTCAACAACTACTTCGTAAAACTTGAGAGGTTAAGGGATGCTATATCTAATTAACTTTCTTATAAAATTTTTTTGTTATGTCTTTCATATATATATGGAATCTACAAATGGTGCAAAAGGAGCTCAATCTATTAAATCAAGAAAGCTATAATTTGACATTGGAAGCTACTACATAAAAACTTGAGTCTATTTAGGAGGAGCTTTACTTAGCAGTAGGGGATCCTATTAAGCTTATAGGAGAGAAAGTAGCTTTATTTAAGTACACTAAGGCCTTAGGGGAGCATAGTCTCTTCTTTAATAAAAATCAAGAATTTTACAGTTCAGAAAGGTGGAAAAAACTCTAAATTCTTCCATAATATAATTGCTTCTAGGAGAAATACTAAAATAATTTCCTACTTGCTTAAGAAGAAATTAAGCTTAAAGCTTATTATTACTCACTTAAGAAGAAATCAAGCTTAAAGCTTATTATTACTTCATTAAAACATTTAGAACTTAGGCTAGTGGAACTTCCTCTACATTGCTTCTTCATCTTTGACCAAATCTCAAATAATGTTACTGATCTCCTTTGTATGTCTTTTAATGTAGAGGATGTAGAGAAAATTGTCTTCAGTTTAAACCTTGGTAAATCCCGTAGACTTGATGGTTTGAACACACTTTCCTTTAAAATATCTTAGCCCCTCTTCAAAGATGCAATAACTGAGGTAGTTTTAGAATTATTTAAAAAAATGACAAAAGTTTTGGGAGATCAATAAAACTAATATTAACATCATCCCTAAATTCTCAACCTAATTTCATTTAAGGATTTCAAACATATTACGTATTGCAATAACAATTAAAATCATTCCCTAGCTCCTAACATATAGAATTAAGCTTGTAATTAAGATACTTATGAATAAATCATAAGGGACCTTTGTCTAAGGTAGGTTGATTAGGGATAATTTACTAGTGGCTAAAAATTATTTTATTCTTATAGTAAATTAAGCTCAAATAAAAAAGTGTAATATAAGTGGACTTCCATAAAGCCTTTGAATCAAACAATTCGAACTTCATTCTACATATTCTTAAGGCTTTTGGATACCCTTATAAGTTCATTAACTAGACTGATAAATATATCTCCACCATATCCTATTATATTCTAGTTAATAAAGAGCCTACAAATATGATAAAAAATTACAAAAGGCTAAGACAAAAGATCCTTTCTTTCTATATCTCTTCATTATATGTAGGCATGCTTTCACTATGTTCATAGATCATAACATCAAGCATGACAACTTCTTCAAATTTCACTCTAAGTATAGGAAACTAAATATTTTCAGCCTTTCATATAATAAGGACTTACTCTTATATACTAAGGCTTATGAAAAATTAGTAAGCTTGCTAATGAATTCTTTACAGAACTTTAAAGAAATCTAAGGACTTGGAATTGATATGGAGAGAACTACTTGATTGTATCCACTACTACCAAACACCAAGCAAGATGGCTTTCCTTAATTTTTGGTCTTTAACTTAAAGACCCTATTACACCTACATTAGATTTCCTATCACTACCAAAAGAATAATATTTTAGGATTGCTCTCCACTATTAAAAGAAGATTTAGAAAAGAATATGCTACCAATATGATAGGAATATCTCCTATACAGGTAGGTTGTAGTGTATTAACTATATCCTTAAGTCTTTCCATACATACTAGTCCTCCCACATATTTTTTGTCTAAGGGGCTAATTAAGGCCATTAAGAAGATGATGAGGTTGGTCTTATGGTCTAGAAATCCAAAAAAACTGGCTTGTAGTATCCTAGTTCGATTATTGTACTATGTAATCTGTTGTATATGCATTTTATAAAGCATGCTCTATTTATGATATACTAGAGTAATTTAAGCATTTAAATGTATTATTGAGGTTATAATGGAGATCACAGATAGACTAGAGATGATTTTAGACTGGGCTAAAAATTTCTTAAAAAATTTATGAAAACTCCAAAAAGCTACAGAATGAGTTTAAACAAGCTTTAAAAAGCCCTGAAATGTGCTTTGAAGATTTAGGTGACACTTTTGAATGAAATCTGAATGATTTCAGTGAATAGTATTTTTGGATGAATAGTAAATTTAGGTGAATAGTATTTTTGTTGAAATAGTGATTTTGAGGACCCAATCGTAAAAATTTTAAAGATGAGAGAATTAAAATGTTTGAAATAGGTATTGAAGTCTAATGATATTGAACGAATTGAAAATAAGTCCGATCAGATGGATTTAGGAATTTAAAAAATTTAAGACTTAAAATGCTCTTTTTAGAAAATAATAGGTATCAAGGAATTTAAACCCATTTGAAAATTTTTTAAAACATCCAATCAATAAGTATTGACCCTAATTCGAGTATTTTATGGTCAATTTGATGATAAGATGGTTATAGAATATTTTCAAAATTTAATTCGGTTAGTAGGTGAATTAAATGCATTACAGGGCAATTTGGTCTTTTAGTATACATTACAGGACAGTTTGGTCCTTTTGTATTCATTAAAGGGAAATTTGTTATTTTTACAAGAAGTTAGTGGATTGACGAGTCATTAGAAGAGAACTAATTAAATGGTGACAAGCGGCATGGGTAAAAGTGTAAATATGAGACATTTTGGTAAAGTTGTAATTATAAGATGTTATTAAAGATAAAGTTGTAATTATAATGGAAATGGGGGCAAAATTGTAATTAAACAAAGCCTACATCTTCTTTAAACATTGGTGGTTGGCCATTCATGAGACAAATGTAGAGAAAGAGAGGAAAAAAGGGAAAAGAGAAAGGAGAAGAGAGAGGTTCGGCTATGGCCATAAATAAGTGATCAAAACCATTTTTCATGCTTTTCTACCTCCAATCAAGCATCCAATATAGTTCCATAGCCATTCAAGTGAAGAAGAAGAAGAAAATGGGTTGGTAATCTTACTAATCTTGTTGAAAATTTTGATTTGTTAGGTCATATGTTAGATTTGGTTTTGATCGTGTAAATTGCATCCTTTTGATGAGATATCAAGGTTTTATTGCATTAGAAGCGATTGGGAGAAGAAAATAACGTGAATATAGTGTATGGAACCTTGTTCAAACTTGGTCAAAGGTGAGATCTATTGCTTAAAGTGTTTTGTTTTTTCATTTGATGATTTAAAGTTAATGAATGACATTGATAAATTAGTTTAACAATGAAAGATTGAAAGAAAAACCATAAAAATGATTAGATGAGTTTTTGGGCATAGCTAGGGTTGTTAATATGATAGGATCCAAACTCCTATTTTGATGTTTTATGATGTTTATAACATGATTTTTATGCTAATGAAGTGAAGAAATGAAAAAAAAAGAAATGATTTGGAATTGGTTTTGATTGAAATTTGGTTTAGGGTGCATGATTTTGTAAGAATTTGATAATGCAATTTTATGGCTTTAATGGGTGTATTAAAATGTCGTGGAAGTGAATTTAGATTGGTTTTTAATTGTTAGAAATCAAATGGAGTTGAATTGGAAGAGTTTAATGTATAACATGTTAAGTTTAGCCTTATGGGCATTTTTAGTGTAAAAATATGGTTATGAAGTAATAACCATGTGAATGTGATTAAGGATGGTCATTGTTGATTGCAAAGCCTAGATACTTGTTTTACGCTAAAAACGCAACTATACAGGTCATTATTTATAGTAAAAAGCAAATATCATCCTATAGAGATTCTGCTTAGGCACCAATTAATTCAGGTTATGCTTTGTTTAAGACATAAATTTGAATAATAAATTGAAACGTAAACTAACTCAAACAAACTAGCAACGAACAAATAACGTAACAATGGAAATATGTCAAGAGAATTAATTAGGTTATGAGAGAGGGGATTTTACCGATCATTAATGCTAATCTAGCCATTTATGTGTTTATAGGGTGTCAGTTCTAGACGATTGTATGGTTGATTACTCTATCTTAAGTTATAATCTATCTTAAGTTATAATCATTCCCTAAATTGTAAACCCTAATCGAATTATGGACTTGCAATCTCTTAATTCACAAATTAATTCTGATTAGTTCTAAAGCTATTTAATAAACAATTGCATCCTGCACGGGATTTGTCTCCATGAAATTACCGGCTAGATTGATTTGGTGGTCAATTATATCACCTAACTCTTGTTAATCTAATCTAATCATTTTTTATTTGGTTTACCCTTTTGGTTTGTTATCGAAATATGAAAATACATTAATCAATCACAACACCTAAATCAAGTAAACACAATTCAACTAGATTAACATTAAATAAAAGAAAAATCCCAGAGGAAAAGTTAGAACATCATTAACAACTCAAAATCCATAACCATATAACCCATCTCATTCTTACACATTAAATGAAAAAAAGGTAAATGGGGAGGAAGTGAAACTTAGGTTGGATGATTAAGGAAAATAGCGGCATCGAAAGATCACCTAATTCAGGAAGCGTCGGTGTCAAAATCCACTTCTTCTTTTCTCTCTCTCTCTCATCTTTGTCTCTCACTTTTGGGTTTCCAAATGTAGGCTGAATGTAGACTCCTTTCTAGGGTTACCTTATTATACTTGTGTAGTCTTGTCCAATTAAGGTATCCTTAGTGTTTTTCTGGGGTCTGAAATGTCCCTCAAAAACTCAAATCCGAAAGTGACCAATGTCTATCTGCACGTAAGTCACTATCGTGGTAGACTCCCCATGATCGTGGCCCTATGCTCGAGCTTCTATCATGATCTTGGCATATTTGCCACAATCGTGGGCCTATGTTGGTGCTTTTGTCATGATTGTGGCATATCTGCCATGACCGTGGGACTATGTTTTGGTTTAGGTCTCCTCTAAAACTACTTAGAATGCCTTGAAACACTAACAAACTCATCACGACACCTCATATATATAACATTAAAGCTCAAATACATGTTCTCACCCAAAAAGCACTTAAAACATAACTATTTACGAACTAACACAAAATTTAACCTGAATACACATTAAAACACAATTCTTAACCTAAACACACATGAAACAATCAAATTAACCACTAAACACACTTCAAATTACCTATAAAAATACAATGCAATCCACACCTTTCAACATCCCCACACTTAAACTTTTGCTTATCCTTAAGCAAAGATCAAATACCACCGATAAAATTCTACCACTTCATCTTCATAAAGATTAAAGCATACAATCCCTCAAACTTTGGCCAACTTAAGTGTCAAGCTACTACACACATCATGACTAATTTTCATTAGTTCTTATAAACAACCTCAACCCATAAACACATCACTCAAAGATAAGTCTAAATTCAAAATGGACCTTCCTTACGAATTTCACTCATTACTCTTAAGTGTTTGATGGTTAGTGTTTCGCTCAAACTTCTTATAGGAAACCACACTGTCATAGGATTATTAATACATCAATTCTCCTCCACATTGATTACAAGCTAGGATAGATCAAAAGGACTTTGTTTCAGGTTGTAATATGGCTAGGTTAAGGTGGATTAAACATGTTTTAGGGGTTTATCACAATCATTTATAAACTACTAAGTGAACAAAGGGATGAAAAGATAAACTTCTAAGATATGCAAATGGATACGACTGCTACTCCACACTTATTGAAGCTACTACATGTTATTCCCTTTTCTTTTCTTCCCTTTTTTTCATTGATTTTGTTCTTTTCTCTTTTATTCTTTTTTTATCATAATAAATAAATAATGAATAGAAAACAACAACTATATGCAATATGCTCATAACTTGTGATTCCATACTAAAGTATCACTTATCATTCTATTAACTTGTGATTGGGAAAGCTAATGTTGTGGGTTTTAAAATTGGGTGATTTCAAGAAACAAAAGGTTAAAGGCTCAATGGGGCTAGTAAGGGTTACTAAAAAGGTGGGTCATTTAAGCCAAAGGTTAAAGCAAGAAGGCCTTAATCATTTCTATCTAACATGAATCAAGTAGATTTAAACCGATTTAAAGCAAGTTTTGAAGGTAATTACCTAAGGAAGCATCACACAAACAAGGAAACAAAATGACTATATAATGGAGTCATAAAGGCTTAATTCCTCATATAAGCTCAAATGAAAATCCATTATGCTTCTATACATTACCTTATTGTTCAAATCTCAAGTTCTAGGTAAGCTTATGCAGCCAACTACTTTCATCACTCTACATAGTTCACTTTCCACTCAAGTAGCCTAATTTATTTTACACATGCGTTTAATTTCCTTCCAACTAGCATGATAGAATCTCATGGCAACACATTCATCACAAAGATTCAAATGTAAGGGAAATGACACACCTAATACTAATAACCTAACATACATCCTAAATGACATGCAAAAATGCAAACATAAATGCAAGGACTACCTCCCCACACTTAAATAAAACATTGTCCTCAATGTGAAAAAGAGAACATCTAAAACCAACAAACAACACTATGAAAAACAAAACATAAACATAAGAAGAATAATAGAAGAGATTAAGGGTAAGATAGGCTCATGGTGGTGGGGCCAATAGAGGTGGCATATTTTTCCTCTTGTCCTTTGGTCCTTCAATAAGCTATGATGCATAATAATCTTCAAGTAACCTCAAAATGTAGCATTGGGACCTAAACAACAAGAGAAAGAAAGGAAAAACAAGTTAAACCAAACTAAGCATTATCAAATCAAAACAAAACCACATTAACACAAAGACAAATGAATGAAAGACAAATATGCTAAGTTAAGGTCATTAGCTTGACCATTCCATATGAAATCATAAAAGAGTGAGTGAAAGGAAAGAAAGTACTTCCCTTTCTTATGAGAATGGCCCTCTAAAGAAAAGTTTACACCTATTCCAATTAACTTTAAAAGTTTCATCCTTTTCATTTTCTAACACCAAAGCTCCATGGGGAAACATTTGAATAACCTTGAATGGGCTACTCCATCTTGACTTGAGCTTTCCAAGAAATAGTAGTTGAGAATTGAATAAAAACACTAAGTCCCCACTCTTGAATTCCTTTTTCTTAATGTGGCCATCATGCCACTTCTTAGCCTTTTCCTTGTACAACTTGGCATTTTCATATGCATCATATTTTAACTCTTCCAATTCATCAACTTGTAACAATCTCTGCTCTCCTGCTAGCTTCCAGTCCATGTTCAATTTTCTAATTGCTCAATAGACTTTATTCTCCAATTGCAATTGTAAATGGCAAGCCTTGCCATTCACAAGTCAATATGGTGTTATACTTATGGGAGTTTTGAAAGCTGTCTGGTAAGCCCTCAATGTATCATTCAGTTTTAAAGCCCAATCTTTCCTTGAAGTGCTCACTACCTTCTCCAAAATCTTCTTTAACTCTCTATTCACCACCTCCACTTAGCCATTTGTTTGTAGATGGTAAGGGTTTGCCTTTTTATGATGAACATTATATCTTCTCAAAAGGGTCTCAAAGGGTTTGTTGCAAAGTGGCTCCCTCCATCACTTATGATAGATTTAAGCACCCTAAATCTAGTAAAGATCTTTTTGATGAATCGTTGCACCACCTTGCCATCATTTGTTGGAGTGGCTATTGCTTCGACCCACCTAGACACATAATTAACTCCAACTAATATATAATAGTTACCTAAGGAAGATGGGAATGGTACCATGAAATCCAAGCCACTCACATCAAATATATCCACCTCTATGATGTTTGAAAGTGGCATCTCATCTCTCTTTGAAATATTGACCACTCTTTGGCACCTATCGCAATGTAATACAAAATCTCGGGCATCCTTGAATAAGTTTGGCCAATAGAATCCACACTCTAAAATGCGAGTAGCCGTCTTGTTCGCTCTATAATGTCCGACATAAACTGAACTATGATGCTAAGTCAAAACTTCAGGCATTTCATCTTCAAGGACACACATGTGAATCAAACTATTAGCACATATTTTATATAACACAAGTTCATCCCAAATGTAGAGATAACACTAAAATAAGAAATGCTTCCTTTTGATGCAAGAGATTGGGGGAAGAATACCACCTGAGAGATAATTGGCAATATCTGCAAACCAAGGAAGAAAAGGATTTTCTACCATTATTAAAGTCTCATTAGGAAAACACTCTTCAATATCCTCTTCTTCTTTATTTTGTTCCCCTTCAAGTCTCGATAGGTGGTCCGTCATAACATTTTATGCTCTTTTCTTATCCTTAATCTCAATGTTGAATTCTTAGAGTAAGAACACCCATCAGATAAGCCTAGCCTTGGCATCCTTCTTTGCAAAGAGATAGCGCAACACTGCATGATCTGTAAAAAGAATAATTTATGAGCCCATAAGGTAAGAATGAAAATTTTCACATGCAAATACTATTGCAAGCAACTCCTCCTCAGTGGTGGTATAGAGCATAAGGTGAAGTTCTTGCTAGCGTAGTAAATTGTATATAACCTCTTTTCCTTTCACTGTCCGAGTACACAACCTATGGCATGGTTGCTTGCATCGTACATGATATCAAAGGGAAGTGATCAATCTGGTGACATCAAAATAGATGCAGTTGTAAGTGCCGTCTTTAACCTATTAAAAGCATCTAGACAATCATCATCAAACATAAAAGACACATCTTTAACTAACAAGTTAGTTAAGGGTCTAATAATAAGAGAAAAGTCCTTGATGAACTGTCTGTATAACCCTACATGACGAAGGAATGCTCGGATGCCTTTGATGTTAGCAGGAAGTGGGAGCTTTTCAATCATTTCAGTCTCAGCTCGATCTATCTCAATCCTCCTGTATGAGATCTTATGTCCCAAAACAATTCCCTCTTAGACCATAAAATGACACTTCTCCAAATTCAAGACTAAGTGAGACTCCTCGCATCTTTAGAACACTCTATCCAAATTAAACAAGCAATGATCAAAAGAGTCTCCAAAAATAGAGAAGTCATCTGTAAATACCTCAATGAAGTCTTCATTCATATCTGCAAAGATGGCAATCATGCACATTGGGAATGTGGCTGGTGTATTATATAGACAAAAAGGCATCCTCCTGTAAGCAAAAGTCCCATAAGGACAAGTGAAAGTGTTTTTATCTTGGTCTTGTGGGTATATAAACACCTGATTATGTCCTGAATATCCATCAAGGAAATAATAAAAAGCATGGCCAGCCACCCTCTCAATCATTTGGTCCACAAAAGGTAATGGGACTTGGTGGACAAATGGAGCTTCCTATAGTCAATTCACACTCTCCAACCTATGATGGTCCTAGTGAAAATCTGTTCACCTTTTTCTTTTTCCATCACTACCATGCCTCCCTTCTTAGGCACACATTGCACCAGACTCACCCACTCGCTATCTAAAAATGGGTATATAATATCTGCATCTAAAAACTTCACCACTTCCTTCTTCATAACCTCTTGCATGTTTGGATTTAACCTTTTTGGCTCTCTCTCACTGTCTTACATCCTTCTTCAAAGTTAATCCTATGCATCACCACATTGGGGCTAATCCCCTAATATTAGAAATTTGCCACCCTATGGCTCTCATCCTCTTCTTAATGGTCTCTATAACTTTCTCATCTTGCTCAACATCCAGTTGGTTAGAAATGATGATTGGTAAGGTGTGGCCCTTACCTAGAAATGTGTATCTTAAGTGAGAAGGTAAAGGTTTTAGTTCTACAGTGGGAGGCTTTACAATAGAAGGTGGTGTGGGTGCATCTGCTCTCTCTAACTTCTCTTGCTCACCCTCCTCACACAATTCCTCTTTACTCACACTCTCATCCTTATGCACTTCAAAAACTTTCTCCACTTCCTTTTCAACATCCTTCACACAATCATCCGTAATATTAATCTTTATACAAGCATTTCCATCCACAGGTTTCTTCAAAGATTTAGTCATATTGAATTCACCTGCTGATCACCAATTCTCAAAACCAGTTTTTCTTCATGCACATCAACTAATTCCCTACCAGTATTCATAAAGGACTAACCCAAAATCAATGGAAAATTCTTATCTTCTTCAAAATACAACACAAGAAAATCAACAAGAATTATAAATTTATCCAATTTTACTATAACATCTTCTACTACCCTAAATGGCCTCTTGATGGATTAATCCGTAAGTTAGAAAAGCAAGGATGTTGACTTGACATCTCCTAGCCCTAATTTCCTGAAATAAACAAAGGCATCAAGTTAATACTTGCGCATAAATCATATAAGCATTTAGAGAATTCAAAATCACCTACATATGCAATAGTAAAACTCCCTCGATCTTACAGTTTTGAAGGCATTATACTTGTGATAATTGAACTATAGTTCTCCATCAAGGTTACCATCTGATTATCCTCCCAAGTGCATTTGTGTGTCAATATGTTCTTGAGAAACTTCGTATAGTTGGGAATACACTCTAATGCCTCCACCAAAGACAAATTAATTTAAAGTTTCTTTAGCTTCTCCAAAAAATTGGAGAATTGAGTGTCGACTTAATGTTGTGTCACCCTTTGCAGATATGGAATCTTAGGCTTGTAGGGTGGTGGTGGTAAATATGGCTTCTCTTCTTCTTTGTCTTCTACCTTGTCCTATTGTTGGCTATCTTTTTGAACACTTGGCTCCTCCAATTACCTAACACTCCTAAGTGTGATTGCCTTGAATTGTTCCTTTGGATTGGCCTCAGTGTTGCTTGGTAAGCTTCTTGCATTCCTAGAAGACAAAGTATTAACAAGTTGACCTACCTGTACTTCCAAGTTATGGATGGATGAAGCGTGGTTCTTCGTAATTTGGTCAAACTTTGCCTCTATTCTCTTCTAACTCTCTTTTTGTCTTCTTTGACCTTCCTCTTGGATTGAAAAATTTAAACCCAGTACCTCCATTAACTTGTCCATTTTGTTCTCCAAAAACCCAAGTCAGTCTTATTAAAATTCGTGAGGTCCTTATGCTCTCACTTGGCCACTTACATTGTTAGTAGTCCAAGAAAAAATTAGATGATTTTTCCACCCAGGATTGTAATTTTGGAAGTATGAATTGTTACCTTGTTACGACTGACCCAAGTAATTTACTTGTTCTATAACACTCGCTCCCAATAAGAAACATTTAGCTGTGCCATGGTTGTCTTACCCATATAACTCACATTGTAATTGCATGTTCTTGACTGTGGATGAAGAAGCTCTTTACATATTGTTCAACTATTTGGTGAGGGTGGTAATCTGTGCTTACAAGGCTATCACTGAGTCAAGTGGCATCATTCCTTTTTGCTCCTTGGACCTTGTTTACTTCTTTCATTTGACAATATATAGCTGTTACTTGCCAACTCTTCCAAAAGGTCATGAGCTGCATCAATGGTTTTCCTCATCAAAGACTCTCCTGCAGCTGCAACTATTATTCCCCTTGTGCTTTGAGTTACGCCGTTGTAGAATGTTTGTAAAAGAAATTCTCTCAATCGGTTGTGGTAGGGGCAGCTCCTTTGTAATTCCTTAAATCTCTCTCAGGTTTCATACAATGACTCCCCATCACTTTGTTGAAAGTTTATGATCTCTTTGCCGATTCTCATTGTCTTGGTCAAGCGGAAGTATTTAGCTAAGAAAGCTTGGGCTAGCAATTCCCAATTAGTGATTCGGCTTGCACTGAGTGAATTATATCATTCCTTTACTGTGACACCCACATACCCTCTGGAAGGATATGTAGATGCTACACACAACAGAACCAATCTAATCCAAAACATACCAAACAATTACTTACATGCATTTCTAGAAACTCAAGCAAATAAGCTTTACAATCCATTAGGAGATATTTTATAATCAAGACATAATTTACATCATATAAGTTTAACGTTTCAAATTACAAACCATAATTCCAATTCTGACCTATGCAATAGTTGTTACAAACCATACACACATAAAATACGAATTTCAATATGTATCATTACATTAACTACATCATAGAAACAACCTTAAATATGCATCCTGTCAAAACAAAATACATCCTTCTTTAGCCATTGCGGTTGTCTTTGTCCCAGTCTTTAAACCTTCTTATCAGAACCTACAAGGAGGTAAAACCACCGTGCTAAGAATAAAACTTAGTGGGAATAACTAAACAAGATATGATTTAGCGACTATTTCTAACAGTTGTTTAACATTCAAATATACAGAATTAGATGACATTTTAAACAATCTTTAATCGTTCATATAAAAGCACAATCCAAACAATATGTATCTTAGAACATAATATTCCAAATCAAAATATGATATATTTGCTTCAGAGAAAAACTTACAAGTATCAGAATAGAATACCAAAATTTCAGAATCAAACTTTAAAGTACGCGAACATAACTTGTCTGTATCAAAACAGTAGCTTATTATATCAGAACAGAACTTAGTTATTTTAGAATAGAGCTTGATTGTATCAGAACTGAGCATGTAACAAAATACAAAAAAAATTAGCCTACTAATTCTTTTTACAGAAGTGGGTAACGGGACCAGTATAGAAGACACCATGTTTGGTATGTAAAATAGAAGAGTCTTAAGTCTCTGAAACAGAAGACACAGAAGTGTCTAAAATCAGAAGACACCGGAGTGTCTGGTTACAGAAGAAACCTTAGTGTCTAATTACGGAAGTAGCTGCTAACCCTTCTAGGCATGCCTATTTCCCATGATTAGGACTCAGCAGTTTTAAAATAGACCATTTCATATTTCAGAATTTTATGAAAAAGATGAAGTACAAAATATGTCTTTATTCTATTTTACTACAAATGAACTTATTCTTTGACATTTGGTCAAACATAACATACCTTCTAAACACAAATATGTGCAATTATGCATCAATAGAAGTGTTGAGTCATCACACATTATGTATATACACACAATTGGAAAGCACTTCGAATATAACCCCAACTATCAAACTCTTCGGATAACTGATGGTCCGAAATTATAACAATATTATCGCAGAAATTCCCAATTCACAAACATCCATATCCAATTCATAATACATAAGCCTTTGGAACTCATTCATTCATGATCACACTAAGCAACTCAGCATTGTATTCATCATTATTAACCATACATCCTTTACATTATCATCTCCAATAATAATGTATAATTAAACTAACTATTACTCAATTACATCGAATACCTATTTAAGTTCAAACACACCTTAAACAAGTCCATTTAAGTCCTATTGCACTAAATAAATTAACTAAACCTTATATAGCTCATCAATTGAACAAAAACACATTTTTTCACCTTCCTAATCATTTCCCACAATTGTGGGATAAGTGACCCAAAACCTTCAATCAATTATTTTCACAGGATAGGTTTTTGGATCAATTTTGTATGGCTATTCTGACCTAAAAATTGAAGTTTTTAGACAATATATTATTCTAAAAAATGTTCCTCTATGTTTGAGTTTCTAATGAACTAAAGTTAATACAATTTGGTTCATTATTCCTAGAGTTATACCCAAAATACTACAAACTGTTCTCAAACAGTGATAATAAGCAAAACTCAACTTCAAGCTAAATTTCAAAACCTTTAGTGACAAAAATAAAATTTGATTTCTACAAGAAAGTTGTAGATAAATGTATCTATTTTTATTTGAATTAAAAATCATTCCATTTTGATGTATACAGGTCAAGATATGACTGAGCTACCGAAGTTTATTTAGTAGTCAACTAGAATTATCATATAACCATCATTTTCCATCATTTAATTCTCATCATCTTAACACATATTGATGCCAATTCAAATCTCATAACACTTGTATTAATACATACTATCAAGTTCAGAATTCCCTTACATGTGTAATTACAAATTCCAACTCTAAAAAACAAGCCAATCTAGCCTTCCAAGTAAGCAAACACAATATGGAGAGAAAGAAATTAAAGACTATGATAGTACTAAAAATTAAATGGCTCAAGGTTTGATTAATTAGATTAAAAAGTAACTAACAATCGACCAAATCAACTTATTGCATGTCTGAAATAGCATCTTCATGGAGAATAAAGCTTTAGTAGGAATAGAGAAACTGTTCATTTTTGCTTTTGCAAGTTCAACTGAAATTAATCTATAAGTAGATAATTCAACATTTACTCTAGTTTTTTGAACTAATCAAATTACACTAGGAGCTTTTACATTTACTTAACTTGTTTATAACTACAACTATCAACTGTATCTTATAAATTCATCACCTATTTTGGCAATATGTTCCTTTTATTTTCAAAACAAATCACTAAAAAAGGAATGGAGTTTGAATTTAAAGGAAACTTGATAAAAGTTAGTGAAGTATATAATCTTAAAACCCTTTTATGTTGATTCCTTTCACCAAGTCATTGGTAAGTAACAGCTAAGAAGGAATCTTAGTACTCATGAGTGAGAAGCTCTACTCACCCTTTAATCCTTAAGTATTTATCTGTTGATTTTATTTATCTTTACCTATGTTAAGCACATTTTTCCCACCAGCCTTTTCAATGGCTGCTTCCTACCTTATTGGTATGGAGACAACCTTTTTAACACCACTCATTACCCAACCTATACTCCTCCATCCCTGTATACCTCTTCTCTAACCACCATCTCCCAAACCTCTCTTGCCCCCACTCTCCCACCCCAATAATGATGGAGCTGATATTCTTCCATTACCTTTTATTGTTAACTCTCTCTCTTTTGAATCTATAATTAGTACTCGACCTCTCTATATTTTCATCCTAAAGGGTCTCTCCTCTTCATCTCCTACCCCAACTTTTTGCCTTCAGCTATTTTTATCCCCTCAGTCTCTCTATAAACCTACTTCACATACTACTACACCCCATCCTCTCTTAACTTCAATGTTCATGCTACTTTACCAACCCCTACTACACCTTCATCCTCTTATAACTTAAGTGTTAATTCTATTCAACCAACTCCCAATTAAATCCATTTCACTAAACTATTTTCCAGGTTCCACTCCTCCTATTACTTGGAATATGATAGTAAGCGATGGAGAACCATCAATGAAGTTGAAAATGATTCCAGAAGTTAAAGACAACATAAATGTTTCTCCTCCCATTAACATCTTACCAACTGGAGTAGCCAGATGGAAGACTATATTAGTAGGTTTTTTTAGACAGAAGATGCTCTTTCCATCAATCAAAACTTAGGTTGAAACACTATAAGGTAAATATGGATTGGAGCATGTTTTCATATATAAAGAAGATTACTTCCTATTTAGATTTAAAAAAGTAAATAGGATGACTATGGTTATGGAAAATAGACTACGCATTAGAGAGGGAAGCCTATGTTCTGAAAGAAATGGAACCTATAAATGAATCTTGATAAAAACTCTAAAAAATCGTTACCTTATAGACATGTTTTCACAACATATCATTAGAGTATTGGACAACTATAGGAATGAGATATTTGGCTAGTGCATTTCGGAAGCCTTTAAGACTAAATAAGCAAACATCAGATATGAGGAGGATAGGTTATGCTAAAGTGTGTGTGGAAGTTGATAGATATGTAAAACTATTTGAACAATTTGTACATAGAGATTAAAGGAGGAAGGATAAATCAAAATAACAAAATTTATTGTCATATACCCCTAGAAACTACACTAACCAGTAATCTAAAAGGCTTAGAAACTAAAAACTAATCCTTTTATAACAATCAATTCTCTCTTTGAATATGACACTCTTCCCCAATATTCACCCCTAACGTAAATAACCAATCATATCCTATTCCCCTCAAATGAACTAGAAAAAAAGCATCAAACCAAAAAACTTCTTAATCAATCCCCTAACCACAATAAATAATACACCTATTAGTCAAATAACATAAATAAAGCTCCCTTAGGAGTATAAAAACATAAATCAATCACTCTACTGAAACTCTAAACACAAAACTCCTCCTACAAGATTTGACCTACCAAAACCACCAATCCCTCCTTCCACTGAAATTCAAACTCTTGGAAATAAAGAAGCGTTGCTTTTGAGCATATCACCTAAAAATACATAGGGTTAGGAAATAAAAAATAATGATTACAATATCATGAAAAATTCAAAAAGGAGATCAAGAAAAAAAAGATCAGGGCTTGTAAAGCCTTTACGCATCTTGATCGTAACATGGAATATAAGGGGATTGAACTGCCCTAAGAAATAGTAAGCAATAAGAGATTATATTAAAGAAAAGAATGTTTGTATAATAGGCTTATAGGAAACTAAGATCAAATAATCAATTTTGAATAAAGGCTTGAGATTCCTGCGGAAGCAATGGAGAACTTTCTCGAATCAAGTTTTTCACAGGCTAGGTAGAATAATAATAGCCTATAAAACAAAACTTATCCAAGTCCTCAAACTCTAAACAAATAAAACAATTCCCATATGTGGAGATATTCTTAATGTTGCTTTAGAAAAAACTTCATATTACTTTTGTTTATGTTGCAAGTTATGCTTCTTAGAGCAAGGAGCTTGAAAGAGATATTAAAGAGCTAGCTAAAGGTGTCGACGAACCATAGTTTGTTGTAGGAGACTTTAAATGCTTTCGCCACCCATATGAAGCTAAGGATGGCAAATATAGTCAAGCCACGGGCCCGTGGTCCGACAAGTAGGCACAAATCGATGTCGTTTTGTTAATTTTTTTTTAAAAAAATATATGGACGGGCTGGCTAACCCGTGAGTCAATCTAGGCCTAGGTTGGCCCATTGCCATCCCTATGAAGCTAACCATGGAATAATAAATAAAAAGGGGAGGTAGAATTTAGAGAATGCATAACTAACTCGAGCCTTGTAGATCTTACCTTTAAAGGTAACTTCTTCACCTAAAATGATAAACAAGAAGGTTTTACAAGGAAGAAACTATATAGATGGTTAGTTAACTTGAATTAAATGACTAAATTTTAGAATTCACTTACCTGGTTTAATAATTTTGGATTCTTATGCCATTCCCTTTTAGAAATTGGTATGGATTAGTGTGTAAAGAAGTTAAAGACCACATTTTGGTTCTTTACTTTTCTGAATGAGTTGGAAGGTTATAAAAGGGTCATTCAACAAGGTTTGAACAACTCAATTGAGGGATTTGAATCATATAAATTGGTTATTACATTAAGAGACATCAAGGAGGGATTAAAGAAACATTAAAAATAAAATTCAAGATGAAGTCATTTAAGGAAGTGGAGTAATCTAGAAATGAGTTGAATGAAACCTAGGACAAGTTATATACCAATCTAATGAACTAGTAATTAAGAAAAAAGGAGAGAACTAAAATATCATCATAGTGAGGTACCTTGGAAGCCTATGGAAGCCTATAATTCACTTAAAAGATAGAAAGCTAGGGCCAAATGGCTGAGGGAAGGAAATTCAAACTCATCATACTTCTTTAGATGTATTTGAAGTAGAAGGAATCTTAACAAAATCTTAGGAATCTTAACTCAAATGGAAACCCCTATTTGATCTAGATTCTCTAAAATAATTATCTCTCAATCATTTTCAAGCCCTTCTAAGATCCAGATCACCTTCCCCAAGCTCCCTAGCCCAACCCTTAATATTTATCACTTCCTTTTTAAATCTATCAAAATCATATTCCAACTTACTCCCATTTCAAACTATAAAATAAACATTTACTTATTTAGTTTAAATCCCAATAAATACCTAAGACTTAAAGATTTCAATTCATATTTCTTTTAAAGGTCTTAAAATTTTTTAAAACCTTAGGTTTGTAGTATGGTAAAAAAGTTCTTTATCTTTGTCACTCTTTTAAAAGAATTAAACAAGATATTCATATGCTTTATCCCTAAAGTCCCCAATCATACCTCCTTAAAAGGATACAGATCAATCTATTGTCGTAACATTCTTTACAAAATCATATGTAAAATCTTTTCCTGAAGAATAAAGTCACTAACGAAATCTTTAATCAATATTTCTTAGTCTGATTTTATTGTAGGTAGAAGCATTGGAGACAACTTGTTAATAACTTAAGAAATCTTCAAAGTTTATCACTCTAACAAATCCATTAAGAGTTATTCCATGAAGATTGAATTCAATAAAGTTTTTGATTCTCTCAATTGGGCATCTCTACATAAAATCTATATGTTTTTTGGTTCCCTCCTAAATTCATTCATTGGATATATCCATGTATTTGAACCTTATCTTTCAGTGTATTGATAAATGAAGAAGCTACCAAAATTTTCAAAGAGGTAAAAGGTATCAGGAAAAGGGTCCCTATCTCCTTACATGTTTGTATTAGTTATAGAGGTCTTTACAAGAATGATGGACTATAATATAGCTTAAGGTAAATACTTCAGTTCCCACTAAAAGTGTAAAAGGACTAAGCTCCTCAATTTATAATTTGTGGATGACTTATTTCTCCTTTGTATGGTTTATTCCTAGTTAATCTAATTATTGCTACATTATTTAGAAATCATTGTAGGAATGTTTGGAAAGGTTATAAAAAAAGAAAAGAGTTAGATAATCATCTCCTAAGTCCTAAAAAACTATATCAAGTTTTGACACAAATATTAGGATTGCAAGCATCAAAAATCCCTCTCAAGTACCTTGGATTACCAATTTTAACCTTAAGATTAACCTACTAGCACTACTATATGATGAAATTCAAAGCAAAACTTATTGTTGGACATCTAAAAAGTTGCCTTATACAGGTAGAGTCTAATTGTAAACTCAATTCTCAATGGGATGCACATCTACTAAAGTTCACATATAACTATGCCAACTAAGATTATCAGAGTTATTAAAACAATCTTTAAAAACTTCTTATGGAGTGGAATAGGATATACTAAAATAATTCCTAAAGTTAAGTAAAGAGGTGTTTGTACTCTCAAAGCACAAGGAGGGCTAGGAATAAAATCAATTACAGGGACAAATAAGGTACTTATGGCTGAAAGAATCTATGGTTGTTTAATGAAAAAAGAACTTTATGGGTTAAATGGATGAACAAGGAATATATCACTCCAATTTCTAGATAATGAAAATACTGACCAACTCATCTCCTACCATAAATCTCATTTTAAACCCAAAGGAAATAATGGGGAAAGAAATGAAGCATCTAATTGGAAATAAGAAAAAACAAGTTTTGGTTTAATGACTGGACATAATTAAAGCCTTTGTATCTTTACTCTTCCTCAACACACTATAACTATATTTACCATCCAATGCAAAAGTTAGCTTAATGATTCAGACTAATAAATGCTTTTGTCCTTTAAGGGGACTAAGCATTCTTCTTCCTAACTTTCCTAGTTACCAATATGATCAAAGTAAGGAAGAGAAGATTATATAGCCTAAGGACCCCTCTAAAAGATTCATTATTTCCTCCTATGCAAGCATTTTCACTCACACCACCATGAAGAAAGATGGATTAAACTAATCTAGTTAAAATATAGAGTTCTTAAACACTCATTTATCATATAGTTAGCCATCAAAAACATGCTTCCCACACTTGAAATGATGAGCCAGATAGGAAATAACTAGTGTATTTTTTTCACTCTTACACAGAAATGAAGGACCACATTCCCCTCATTTGTGACTACAAAAAGAACATATGAGGAAAATACTGCAAATGCTCAATTTATAATACAATCCTACCTCTATAGAAGAAACTATCGATTGGATTAAAGATGAAAATCTATAATTATAACAACTACACAAAAGTTTAATTAAGCATAAATTTTATGATTTATAAACTATGGGTAAAGAAATAACAAAATATTTAAGAGCATAAGGTAAGAGGTGAGGACAATGATTCAGCATATAGTGAAAAGCATAAGGGAAATTTTAATAATTAAGAAACTACTCATAAGTTGTAGTATAAGTCTTAGAAATATCTGGAATCTCAACTAAAGATGGGAATCAAAGTTCAAGGAAACAATCATCCAAGAAGAAAGGTAGCAGATCATGCATAGAAGGAATAATATAAACAAATGCCTAAAATGTGAGAATCTAAGCTACATACTATAATAAGAGAGAAGGCAAATGGAATTGACAGTGAAACCCAAAAGAAGAGGCAGAAGGAGCCTAGAGGAGAAGGCAGGTGAAGGGTATAAAAGTGGTTTGTAATAATAAATGGAAAACTAAGATTAAAACAAAGACGATGAGAAAAAATAGGAAGAGTGATTGAGTGATTTCAAAAGTGAAAAAGATAAAACTAACTCTCTAGAGAAATTATGATCAAAATTCGTAAATAAGACATAATTAACTTACCTACCTGTAATAAAAGAAGAAAATCCTTTTGCAAATTTACATAAACAAGCGCCATGTATTAAGAAACAATTACTTCATCTGAACACAATAGTCTTTGTGGAAGAAAGTAAGCTGAGGTTTGTAGATGATTTAGGGATAGATGTAAGGTAAGATTAAGTCTTGTTTTTTACCACTTGCCCCAATCTTTTTATTTAATATACTTCTTTATTAAAAAAAAGTTCCTTAGCAAGCATATTTACTGTAATCCAATTAATGATGTTGAGGCTTAATGATTGACTTCTTTATTGCTTACTTTTGAATACTTTATAATTTCATTCTTTCCATATCAAATAAATGGTGCAAATGAATATAAAGGAAATAACTGAAAATTTATGCTTGCTAAGACCACTAATATTACATATCCATTATATTAATTTTTAAATCCTTTACTAAAAATCTTCTCATTAATATGTTAGGCTATATTAAAACATTTATACCTATTAAAATTAGTATAAATATTAACTAAATGCTATTAATATGAAGAAATTCAAAATATAATATTATTTTGATAGGTTTTTAAAAATTTTAATTGTTTCAATGAATAAAAGATATATGTTTTATAACCAAAAGTTTAAGATTTGTAGAGTATTTATCCTTTTTTTTGGGTAAAATTGTATTAAAAACTTATATCCTCTCACTTTTGATGTTATCATTTATGCTTTAGTATCTTACTTCCATTAGTTTTTGCATTTATGATAAACAAAGAAAATCATTTACTCAATTTCCTCAAATAGAAGCAAGAGTGTGATTTGATGAAATATTTTATAGTAATGACAATAGGTCAAATCAAGCCCAATTCATATAAAATTAAAACTTGAAAACAATTCTTAAGCACTAATTGATGAAAATTCAGGATAGTTGGTTCAGACTCAAGATTGAAACTTGATAAAGTTCAGATATATCTGAAAAGCCTAAACCTAATCCAAAAAATTCAAACTCGAAAAGCATATTCCACGTGAACAAAAATTCCTTGTTGACATCTATGACCCTTAGAGCAAAAAAAAATTTATCTTGTGTTTGAAGAACTAATTCACTACACAAATTACCTTACTAATTAGTGACACCAAGCAGCTATGGCAATGATGACAATGACAGTAATGACAACGGTAATATTAGTGATGGAGATGGTGTTGGTAACCATTGCAAGTAATGACAACAATAAGTGTACAAAGAAATTTAACAAGAAGAATTAGGGGTTAAAGAAGAAGAATACTAAGAACTTTTTTAAAATAAGACTCCAAAGTATTAAACAATTTCATTTTCTCAAGATTATATGTTGAAAAATTAGGAAGGGATCTTACCTCATACACAATAAAAGAAAATAAACCCGTTTTAATTTTTTAAAAGCTAGGATCACTTTAAATTAATTATATAACATGATTAATTAATAACACATAATAAAGAAAAAAGTTCAATTGTACCTTATTTTAAAGTTTGAACCTTTTCTTATAGCTCCGTTTAAACTACTTTCTGAAACAAGTTCAATGTTACCATTGTAACTACATAAGCATTTAGCCTTTAACGGTATCCACACTAACTGGGTGAGAGAACTCACTACAAGAAAAACGTCATTTTGTGACAGACATTATCGACGGAAAACATTAACATTCCGTCAGTAAGTAATATTAGCGACGGACAAAGATGTCGTAAAAACGGCCGTAGCTAATAATTACCAATGGAAGGGCATGTTATGTCAGTAAATGTTCCAATAGACAACTAATGAATTGTTGGTAAATTTACCAACGGAAACTAATGTCCCATTGGTAAATTTATCAATGGACTCTTGACCGTCGGTATATTTACCAATGGAACATTCCCTTCGGTCAGTAAATTTACTGACAGTTTACGTTTTTCCGTCGGTACGCTTGTTCAAATATTACCGGTAGTTATGTTTTTTTTCATCGGTGAGTTTATAGACAGAATTGGTTATTCCGTCTGTGATTACCAATAGATTAGGGTTGGTTATTCCATCGGTAAATGTACCGACGGTTTATGCTTTTCTGTTGGTAAATTTGTTCAAACATTACTGAAGGTGAATCTTTTTCTGTCGGTGAGTTGACAGACGGAAGTGGTTATTCCATATGTGATTTCCAACGGTCAGTCTTCTTCTGTCACTAATGGTTTTAATTTTATCGACAGATCTACCTATGTCCGTCTGTAAATAAATAAGAATTTTTTTAATAATATACCATCGATAAATTTTATTTGATGATATTATAATTAATGCATAATTTAAAAAACTATTAATGTAATAGAATACATTTAATTTTTTAAATATAAATTTGATTGATGATATAAAGTTGAAAATATCTTAATTGATAATAAAAATATTAAATTGTACATAATAAGTTTTTGTAATTCAAACATAATGACCAAAAGTACACTATTAATTTAGAGACGGCGGATGCTCTGATTGGTGCGATGAGGTGCTACCCTTACCCTTCAACTCATCCACCTCATTACAGAGCTGAGTTATGTATTGCATTGACTGTTGCAATTGATCCATTGATTGTTGCAATTGAGTTGCCGATGTGTGCACTGTACTCTGAAGTTTTTTGACTTCATTGCTTGTGGACTGCCTACTAAATGCTGTCGTACTTGACATGGAGGATTATGAATAACACGTATTCGCAAATGAACCTAAGCTGAATATCCTTCCCCGACGATCCATACAACCCATTGCATGAAGGTAGGTTTGAGTCTCATCAACATCTTCAGACTATTGAGACTGTCGTTGAATGCTTTCTTGTATTTGTTCCTATCAGAAGGTGATTGAGCCCAAGTTTATTATCTAAATTGGCAACACTTTCATGGCCTTTATTATACTTTTTGACTCCTAATTTTTAACTTTGTCCTTAAATTAATCCTTGAGTGTGCACTTTTATTTTATGCAATTTGATAGTAAAAATTGTCACAATTAGTATTAATTGCATTTCTTAAGTTTTCTAAGAACAATTGATACTGCAAATTGCTATTTTTGATTGTAGGATACTTAAGGAGAAGGGAGTCAACGTGCTGAATTAAAGTCAACAGGAGATCATAGCCTTCAGGAAAAGTTCACCACAGCAAGCCCATTTGTCAACGTGGCGAAGAACGAAGAATCAAGCAAAATTTTTGGGACAAGTTCACTGCAATGAATATTAATTCTCTCACCGGGACGAAGGATCTAGAAAACAAGTAATGCCGCAGCGAGCTTGCCTGTCGTCACTGCGAAACGTCAAAAACCTGAACATATTTGGGAAATATCTCTCACTGTTCCGACCCAACCAGCGACCCAACAATTAAAAACATGCCAAATTAGGTTGTCTAGACAACACTTGATAGATATTCATTAGAAGAGAGAGCCAACACTTTGACACACATACACTTCATCTCTAACTCTTGACCTTCATCCATCACCCATTTTTCTCTTCTCATCGTCACTTTCATCATTTAGTTGCTACTACCATGGATGTTGTCGGTGTATCTACAGTTGTGAGTGTTCCTGGAGTGATGCTTGGTTAAGCATCATTTCCTTTTGAAGATGTAGCGATGGCTTGAGTTCGATGGGCTTCAAAAGGGAGTAGTTTTACATTGTCATATTTGACTACATTGTTATAAACTCCTGAGTTAGGATTTATGCTTTGTAGTT
>JANIIA010125773.1:0-44811 GCA_027478495.1 Erythroxylum alaternifolium
CTGATCTTTGAAGATTGGACCGATCGGCCTGTGGGTCATTACGACTGGGCTCGGGCCCAGCACGACCGACCCGACCATATTCAAATTAAAAATTAATTTTTAGATTATTTCTTTTAAAAAATAAAATACTTTTATTCATAGTTTATTAATAAATATTATATAAGAGATTAAAACAAATTTAATTACTTAAAAATAATTTATCTTCAAGTTTTATTTAATATATATTTATCGATAATAAAAATAGAACTACATTGATATTAATAACCAAACAAGCTTTTGTTTTTATTCGAAGGAAAAATAGAAACTAAAAAAACAAAAACTAAAAACTACAACAGAAAAATAGAAATGGAACCAAACAACCCTAAGTGTTTTTATTTTGAGTGGGAGAAGAATCATTAGGTGTTAAGCCTTTCTCTCTCTTTAAAAAACTAATAGCTCTTATCGTTTTTCACCCACATCCTTTTTATGAAATTTAAAACTTGTATTATCCTTAATTATTTTCTTAATTAACCTTATGATGGAATACATATATAGAATGAAAAGGAAGGGAGATAGGGGGTCTCTTTATTTTAGTCGGTTCCCACCTCTAAATAACTTTGATGGCTCTCCATTTATTAAAACTTCGAATAAGGTGGTGTAGATATATTGACTTATCCAATTGATGAATATATTAAGAAATTAGAAAGCCTCAAGGAGATGCAAAATGTAGCTACATTACATGGAATCAAATGCTTTGTAAAAATATACCTTAATGGCATGATTTTTATTGGGATGCTTCCTCTTATAGCCTTTAAGAAGTTATTATGCAAGCAACGTATTGTTTTCATCATTTTTTCTGACATGAGAGAACCTTTTTTTATAGAATTTTAAAAAATTCATTAAAGAGAAGAAGTTTAGTTTACAGCTAAGGAGAGCGACTGCCCCTCATTAGTTAAAACGACAACGATAAATACTATAAACACAAAAGAACAAAACCACAACATTGAAACCAAAATTGGGAGAAGTTGTGCGACAACATATTAGTAATTAGGGTAAAACTCTCCCTACCTTTCTCGAATCTTCAGTCAATTACTAAATTAGGATGGAAAGCTCTGGATGCTGTGATATGGCAATGGCAGTGTGACGTCTCTTCAATCTATCTCTAGGCTCGAAGAGAATTTCATCATAGGTAGGAGATCAGATTCTATAGGATTTATGAATCTCTAAAAAGTAACAAGCTTCATTTTGAATATTAGGGGTTTGGAGTATGCACACCAGCATAAATAGAGGACCTTCCTTCATGATACTTGACTGGTGAGGCAGTAGATCTGGAGGAGGTATGCCAAAATGCTCTTGAATATCTACAGGTGAGTCAGATTCCCTCTAATCTTCATTTCTCTTCTTCTTTCTCGAGGTGGTTTTCAAAAATCTATTTGAGTCGCTTAGGAAAGCACTATACATGGGTAGAACTATTTTCTTTACTGTATCCCAAATAGAGAGAACCCACTAATGAAGTTCCTGGTCTATGAATAAATATTGAGGACGATATTCTCTAAGAGAGAGCCATTCTTCTACTACAATGCTGTCATAACAGATTTATAATCAGTTGTTCCCTAATATTAATAGTAGAGAGTTCTATAAGAGAGAGGAGGCTATTAGATCTTCCTTTAAACCTTCAATTGTTTCTCTCTTTCCAAATTGCTTGAAGACAAGTTGCAACTGCGATCATAAATATTTCCTTATCATATTTAGAGATATGCAATTGAGATATCTCTAGCAATGTATCTATGAGACTACAACAACTTGTACCAGTGACATATAAACTATAGATTCTAAACCACACCTCTTTGATGAGGGATTTCAATACCAATTTTAGTGTTAAATAAATTAGCTTTAAGTGATCTTGTAAATTTTGGTATAGTTAGATATAGGTTTATAATCCCTGAGGGAACTTGGATTTTGGATTTTACGAACTAGACAAAGTTAGGTCATATTAATCCTTTTCAACATCTTACCATTGGTGAAAAGTTCCAAAATTGCTTTGGTTATTAATCAGTGGACTTATTTAGATGAAGCTAAAAATCTAATCTTTCCACATCAATGGAAACAAAGGGTTAAATTAAGTCTTCTAATTCCTTCACAAGGATATAACCTATAATAAAGGATTTGAGTAGTGAAACGTTAGAGTTTTTGTGTCCTGAAATGCCTAAGGATCTTTTGAAGTAATCAAAAACTTCCTTCTTTAGCTCTTCTTTTATTTTAGCAACACCATCTTCTTCTTTTTCCTAAAAATGTGATACGGTTGATATTTCTTCTGGCTACTATATACTTAGGAAAAAAAGAGATGTTTTTGTTACCCTTTTTTATCTTGTGTACTTGGCCACAGAGTAATGAATGTCTATGACTTATGAGTACACTATGATGGCTTCCTTTTCCTCCTTTATAAAATTGGATCTCTAAGTTTGAGTTAAAGGTTAGCTTGGCTTGCTTTTTGTCTATTAACAGTGGAAGAGGTTGAATGCTGAGAGTTGGTTCCTTATTTCTAATATTCTTTTAAGCTAACACTTCATCTTTTACAACTTCCACATGCAAATAAAATCATCATTCCCCTATTTTCATAGTTGGTTCCATTTAATATTTCTTCCTCAAAACCTTTTACTTCAGCAAGATAATTGTATAATTGAAATAGAGTTCTCTTAGAAGAGAGTGAGGTGAAATTTTGCACTAGAATAGGATAATGGTTTAAAAAAAGGGGGTTAAAGAAGTAGGAAAAACTATTAGGAAGCTTCTTTTCCTAATCTACTATTTTCCCTCTTATTTGTTACTCTTTGTGTAATGATTCCCTTCAACCTTTAGATATGTTGCCTCTATCTCCTTTACTTAATCACTAGAGTCTGAATTTAGACTATTCAAACTTTTATTTTCCTTACCTCTTAAAAATTCAATAAAACTCTGATAAATTCAATAATTTATTGAAGTGACCTAATATTAGCCATGGAGTGTTGATGTTTTAGTGAACAGTTCTTGTGTGCATCAAAGTTTAGATCTTTAAAGGCCATGCTTATATCATATACAAAAGAGAATGCACAATTCACTTGTTTAGCTAGCAAAGTTTCACATAGTTGAATAATCTATTTATTAGTAAGTATAGGGGAAACTCAAATTATATTGGGATCAAAGTTAGAATAATCCTTTCAAAGTAGTGGGATTGTTAATTTGTTATAATGCACCAGCAGTTAACTAAGAATTTGTGTTTCTTACATATTTTTCCCTTGAACTTGATTTCCAATAAGCTTATTATCAAAGGCTTCATTTTTTATTAACTAGTTTTGAATCATAAGATACTATTTGGGGCAGTTAAGGCCCTTTAACTTCTAAGCTAGGATATACATTCATATAATCAAGCTTTAGTAGCCTTTGTTCTATTGTCTTTCCTTTGCTTCTATGGATTCCATATTTGAATTCAGTTCCTTTTTAGTTATCTTTTTATTATGCTCGTTTATTTTTGGTGAGCAAGCATGAAATGCAAAACCTACACTATAATGATTCTTATGTTGATTGGTTGCTTCACCTTTTTTATTGCACTACTTGAGCTGTCATATTACTTATAAAGGTTCCATTTCTTTTAGTTTTATGCCACAAGTTTGGTTGTTTTAGCTAAATCATGTTGCTTATCTAATGAGATTATATTGGAAGATATTGTTTATATATAATTAGGAAGTGTCTGAATATACTTCTTGATATGTGCTTAATTGATTATATATTTATTCAATAACACTTAGTGATTAATGATACAAAAATGCTTAAGATGCTCACTCTAGTTTACATATGGTTTTAGGTATAATTCGAAAGCGAAAGAGCTAAGGTGAGCCAAAAGTACCATATTTGGGCTGTTTTTTAGAGATTCATAATCCTTTGTCTTCATAGAGAAAGAATGAGAAAGATTAAAGCAATTAGAGACATGAAAATGCATGAAGATCAGGAGTATATGTGAAACAAAAGGGTGCTAGAAATTTCTCACCAGTCACCACGGTGACACATTAATAACCACAGTGACACATTAATCATAGCCATGACAGCTTATGCACCACTGTGACTGCTTTGCCACCTTAACTCAAAATCCCACATTTTCATATAAAAGCAACATTTTTGTGACGACAAAGACATGTTTTTTCGTTGGGGTTTTTGTTTTTAAGGGTGTGAGCTCTTAGTTTTGAAGAAGGGAAGGGGGAAAGCTCCATTCCTTTAGAGATCGACAGAGGGCTAGTTTCCTGACGCCAGTTCAGAGGTGATATTGACGTCAAAGAACTCAGTTAAGCATTTCTCTCATTATTTGTTATCTTTTCTCTTAGGGATTGATTATGTTATCCTATGTTTAATGTTTGGGTGTTGTGTGAGAATGATTTAATGCTCTATTTGATTATTTTTATATATGAACCCATTGCTAGAATCTTTAATATAATTTGTAATTGTCATGATGAAATTCATTTGTGGAAACTAATGGTTTCGAATCATTAGGGATAACATGACCTAGGTTAAATGACTAGAGCTTCTGTTGTTAGCTTGGTTAATTTGTTTTCCTAAATCATAATGCATCTGTCCAATTAAATCTAGAAAGTTTGTTTTAAGTTGTTTGATAACTAGGTTTAATTAATGAGTTCTTTTTAATTAAACAAGATTTAAGGGAAAACTTAAGTTAATAGAGCTTATTGTTAACCCTATGATTAATAGTTGCTAGGATAGGTATAAGAACAATAATTCAATAAAGTATGTTCAATCATTTGTAGGCCGAGATTGAACTAATGATTGCGTCTCTAATGAATTCATCATTTATATCATTTTTAGGTTGTTCGATTTAATTTGCTTTTGTTAGTTTCATTTTATTTTCTTGGTTGAAATCTAAAACCCCCCATAACCTAAACACCAATTATTTACATTTTAAAAGCTTTTCAGACACTCTCTTTAGATCTACCTAGACTTAACAATGTTATAATTATATGTCTAGTTATTTTAAATAGTGTTACGACATGCTACGTTAATTTTCAAGCCGTTGTCGGGGAGTATGGTGCTTTAGTTTTTAAGTTTAATTAGTGTTTTGGACATATTTGTTCGTAATTATTTTTCGTATTTATTTCCTGATCTTTTCACCTTTTTTAGTGTTTTTGGTGAAAAATTAAACTTATATGTACAAAAGAAATCTTTTCCATAACTCTTATTTCCAATCCTATAGTTTATATTGGAATGATCATACTAACTTTAGTTATGGGTGGGATAACTAGCATAATTACATTTATAATAGTTTACAGGATACACAACAATTCCCGTATAGATTATAAGTTTCTTATTATAATTCAGGTCTATCCCTAGAAGAACTAGTTAATGTTGTCGCTACTAACACTTTACAATTTCAGCAAGAGGAAAGACAATTTTGGTCTAACTTCCAAATTTAGAGTGGCAACAAAACTTAGGTACATTTTTAGAAGAATCAATTAATGTTGTTATTACTAATACTTTTCAATTACAATAGTTCCAAGAGGATATGATACAATTTCATTAAGATACAACGTCTAAACTCTAGAACTTGGTAAGCCAAGTAGGTCAGCTAGTAGAAGTTATCAACCGTATAGCATCACAAAGTGAATAGGCACAACTAACTCAACCTGAGGTATACCCAAGGGACATTGGTGTAGAGGCCTTATAGAGTGAAGAGGAGCCTGAGAATCTTGAGAATACTACTTAAGGAATTGCTTGTGTCGAAGAAGGGGAGAAAGAGCTCGAAGTAGAAAATGATACATCATTCAGCTTGAATGTGAGTATGAGTTTATAATTATTTTTAAGATTAACCCGACACCTTTGATGAAGAAGAAAAAGGCAAAGAGACATTTAAGATACTTCCAAAGTGCACGAACTCAGTAAAGATTAAGAATTTGAAGACAGGGAAGATGCTGGAGGTGAATGATCATCAACTTAAGCCCTATCTTGAAGAACCTCAAATGGAGGAAGCGAATGTTACACCTGAACATCATAATTTTGTCACGTAATGAGGAGAAAAAGGATTCGAGCCAACGACACTAAACAAAGGCGCTGTTTGGGAGATAACCCAAGGGAAGTTTATTTCTTTTTATTTTTCTTTTTCTTAACATGTTCGTATTTCTTTCCTATATGTAGATGTGTTTTAATTTTGTTTGTTCTTACTTATTTTTAAGTGTTCAACAAAATGCGAGAGAGAATAAAATAAACAAACAAACAATTTCTCCTTTTCTATTAGTTGTAGGACTATATAGTTATAATTAGGAGTAAATTTACTAGAGAATTTCGTAACAACTTTAACATGTACTTTTAATCTTGTGATTGGTCAATTTGCATTATCTTTAGAAGAGTAGTAACTAGTGGTAGACATAAACTAGTGAGATTTTGAGCTTGTATAGACTGAGTCATTCATATCATTTCATTGTCTTTTGTTTATGTTGACCTTCATGACATGCACATCCTGACTTTTCTTTGATTTTCTATTCAAGACCACACTTTTATCACATTCATTGACATGGAAATAATATAGGCATTCTTTCTTTTTATTAACTACAATAGCTAAATAGCTAACCCCTCGATATGAATTTTCTCGTTGTTAAGCCCCTTTAAGCTTTGTTTACCTTTACTTTTTATTCTAACCACATTATATGATTTAACCTATCCAAATGTCCTACCCAAGCCTTAAAGCTAGTGGAGCATTTGGTAATTGTTGATGATTGTGGGTGTACAAAAATATAAGTGTGGGGGTGAGCGTATATGTGGGATGGTTATAACTTTTGGGATGCTATTTTATGTCTTAATAATGAAATTTCCATGTTAATGTAGCTTTTTTCAATGTTTATATGAAAAGAAAAAGAGAAAAAGGAAAGGAAAGGAAAAAGAAAAAGAAAAAGAAAAATAAAGGGAAAAGAAAAGAAAATAATAATAAAAAAATATGTCTAAATAAAAATATCTAGGAGGAAATGCAATTGTTTTGTAGAGTTATTCATGGCTAGTGTCTCCTCCTAAACTTTTATATAAAGGCTTGTTTGATTACAATGTGAATGAGGGAGATGTAGTTCTCAAGAGTCACTCCCTATGGTTACAAATTATTGTTTATGATGTGATTTATGCTTGATGTAGTTTGTGGTGTGAGAGCTTGGATTTGAACTGTAAAATATAATTGTTGCATTTATCATAGATGATGGTACCTAGTTTTGAATGAATGTTAGCATATGTGCTTGATGTTTCATTGAGTATTACTTTTGCTTCACTAGCTTGATGGCTTTTATGGTGCTTTACCCAAATACATCTCACCTTACCCTTGCCCATATTACAACCTTGAAAAGTCATTTGATTCATGATTATGCATGTGAATCTTAACGGTGGAGAAATGAAATGATTTGCAAAGTTGTGGAATATTTTGATCATGATTGATGTTTAAGTGTACCTATGAATTCATCATATTTGAACACATTTTATTAAGTCTACCTCTAGATTGCTCAGTTTCTAAACGTGGTGAATGTTAATTAATCATGAGTAGAAGCGTTGAATGTTGAATTCTTGCTATGGTTTTTGAAATTTATTCATCTTATCTTATGGCTATCTATTCTTAGAAAATATGGGAAATGAGTAAATGTTTTGGGTCTGTGATTTAGATTTTAATGTTTTGCTCGAGGATGGTCAAAAGCTAAGTGTGAGGGGAAATTGACATGTGCTTAATTGATTGTATATTTACTCAATAACACTTAGTGATTAATGGTACAAAAATGCTTAAGGTGCTCACTCTAGTTCATATATGGTTTTAGGTACAATTGAAAGAGAAAAAGCTAAAATGAGTCGAAAGTACCATATTTGAGCCATTTTCTAGAGATTCAAAATCCTATGTCTTCATGAATCAAGAATGAGAAAGATTAGATCAAGTAAAGACAAAAAAAATGCATGAAGATGAAAATTATACATGAAAAAAAGAGCGCTAGAAATTTCTCATCAGTCACCACCTATATCACCACAGTGACACATTAGTCACAACCGTGATAACTTATACACTGCCGTGACAACTTTGCCACCTTACCTCGAAACCCTACATTTTAATATAAAGGAAATATTTTGGTGATGGAAAATACATGTTTTTTGTTGGGGTTTTCGTTTTGAGGATGTAAGCTTTGAAGAAGAGAAGGGGAAAAGCTCCATTCTTTTAGAGACCTATAAGTGCTAGCTTCTCGACTTTAGTTCGAAGGGTGATATTGATGGTAAAGAACCCTGGATAAGCATTTCTCTCATTGTTTGTTGTTCTATCTCTTAGGGATTAATTATGTTATCTTATGTTCAATGTTTGGGTATTGTGTGAGAATGATTGAATGCACTATTTGATTTTTTTTAGGTACGAAACCATTGCTAGAATCTTTAATATAATCCGTAATTGTTATATTGAAATTCATTTGTGGCAACTAATGGTTTCGAATCAATAGGGAGAACATGACCTAGGTTAAATGACTCAAGCTTATATGGTTGTTTCCTTGATTAATTTATTTTCCTAAATCATAATATGGCTGTCCAATTAAATCTAGAGCTTGTTTTAGGTTGTTCGATAGCTAGGTTTAATTAACGAGCTCTTCTTCTTCTTAATGAAACAAGACCTAAGGAAAAATTGGGATTAAAAGAACTTATTTTTAACCTACGATTAATAGTTGCTAAGAGAGGTATAAGAACAACAATTCAATGAAATATGTTCAATCATGTGTAGGCGGAGATTGAATTGATGACCGGTTCCCTAAGGAATTCGTTACTTTCATCATTTTTAGGTTGTTAGATTTAATTTGCTTTTGTTTGTTTAGTTTCATTTTATTTTCTTGTTTAAATACCAAAACCAAGCCCCCCATAACTTAAACACCAATTATTTTCATTTCAAAAACTTTATAGACACTTTATGTGGGATCGACCTAGACTCACCACTGTTATAGTCATAGGTCTAGTTATTTTGAGTAGTGTTATGACATGTTACTTCACTTCTCTAGACTATCAACGTCTTCCTCCTTACCAAATTCCGCATCATCTGAACTAGTTTTTAGTTTCAATGGCTTAATGTAGTCCCCTTTTCAAAAAGTTTATTTGTAGATTTTTCAATATTGTCTTGCTCAACTAAGGAAAGTCTCCATTAATGTGAGACCTTAACTATATAAGCCTAAAGGGGTAATGTATCTCATCTAGAAGTTCCTTACCTAGCTCTACTATGACACAAAGACAAGCATAACCTATTCTTTTGATTGAAACTATTTGTTCATCCATAGCAATTGGTGAGCCTATATCACATACTAAGTAGTTAAACCCTTTTATAGACCAATATTGTAGTGATATATTATTAATATTGATCCAAAGGGGAATTTGCTAACACATTATGGATTCCTGCAATATTAGCTTCCAAAGTTGGAGATGGATGTGTATTCCATATAATTGTCAAGGATTGTCATCTAGAACCTTTTGTGTAGCCTCTTTGAATATAAAGCTAAATAGGAACATCTTCCCTTCCAAAAGCATGGTTTCTTTTAGTCCTATCTATTTCTATTTAGCTAATGCTCAAGCCTAAATTGTGGGGAATGTTGGCTTCTTTCTTACAAAGTACTCTATTAACGTTGCATTCCACTTGCGTGCTCTTTTTAGTATGTCAAAAGGCTTAGCTAAAATTTGTTATCTTTCTATTGACAATAGGGGATAAAATTTTAGCTTGTATGGGAGTGGCTCACCTAACATCTACTTCCTACTTAGTCTAATAGTAGCCATATTGCCAGAGCTTTGAGAGCTTAAAGCAACTATCTTCTAGGAGTGATAAGAGGGGTTGATGGCTCATCGGGATTGGCGGCTAAGAGGGTAGGTTTCAATTAAGCCGAGGGAAAAAGAAGAAAATACGAAGTGTGAATGATGTTATCAGAGAGGGTTCCTATAAGGGATGGGATATAGAGCAAAAACAAGAAAAGTTTAAGAAGTACGGATAGGAAATTTTAAAAAAAATCATTTTTAAAAATGATAATGTTAAAAGGAGGAAGATGAAAAATACCAAATTATCCCTCGCCAAGAGAACCACCTTAGAACAAAGCTAAATAAAGCTCGACTAGTCAGGAAGGGAGGTAGGAGAAGAGCAATTCAAATAGATTGAGGAAGACACCAAATGAAAAGGCTGTTGAAAATTAAAAAAAGAAGAAATAGAGATATTTGAGAGTAGGAAAGAGTATAAAAAGTGGTTAGGATTAGAGAGAAGTTAGAGCCAACTTTATGTTGCATTTGAATTTGTTTTTAAAAACTTCTATAACTTATTAGGGGTCATTTAGTTCCACTTTCATTTTACTATTCCTGTTTTTTATTTTTGTTTCCTAATTGTTTTGTATTTTTATAAAAAATAAAAACATATTTTGTTAAGATTTGTAATAAAAAACCTGAAAACAAAATTTTGCTTGCTTAAAATTTTAATAAAATTTGAAAACTATAACTTGTTAGTTTTCATCCTATTATTTTATTTTATTTTATTATACTATTAATTTTAACTATTAAATATTAAATATTAATTTAATTTATTTTTAGTTTATCAATTTATATTCTTTTAATTCTCATTATCATTAGAAATAAAAAGGTATGAATATTTATTATAACTAAAAAATTTACATATCAATTTCATATAATAAGAGTATAAATATAATAATTATATTAAGTCATTTTAATTAAATAAAAAAAGATGTTTAACGTGTTATAATGTTTTAAAATATAATATTAGTATCACTTGCATAAAGAAATATGAATAAACTAGAATAATAATTCGACATTTGTCTAACAATTGGTCTCTCTTTCGAGACACACTCCAGTGTTGAGCTGTAGTGATATTATTTTCATTTGTACTTTCCACAATTTTCACTTCATTTTCAACACAATTTTCACTTCGTTTTCGGGAGACACTTACATAATTCATCACTTTGTTGATGCATTTTAATAAAGTTATGCATGCAAATAATTATTTAGCATAAGAGTTATAAGTGAGAAAGTGTGCTCCACCTGACCATCGACGTTTCCATGTATAGTCTCCTAGCAAGCCACTCTCTCTTTTATTATTCCTTCATTGCTTTCCTTCTACTTACCCTTTTCTTCTCCTTCTGCATGTTTCCCCATTTTCTTCATTTACGGGTCTTAATATTTCTCACTATAGAACTAACTGGCTCTTAATTTTTCTACTTATAATTCCTTCAGAGGCAATTTCAATGTTTAACACTGTTATTTCCCCTTTTAGCTTGCTTTGTTACCATTTTTGGAAATAGTGCTTTAGAACTTTTCCCTCAAAACACTATTGTCTTTCCTCTTTAAGCTAATGTTCCCCTCAAGCTCAAACGTAGAATAGACCAATTCTCTAATTGGATATTTTCCCTTTCTTCGTCCATCCATAACCTCTAGCAGCCCAAGCCTTTTAGCTTAACCACACTTCAACTAACCGTTAGTCCTATGAATTAATCCTCTCCTTTATCTCCATCCACTGAGCTTATTTCTAGCCCTCAATCATCTTCTCACTTAACCCTGACTTCAATCACCCTACCTCATGAAATAAATGATTTTCAAGAAGCTACAAAACTTCCCATTCAAAATATCATGTTCCTCAATTATGGGGTATGATTCCCCTTCACACAAACTTATTTTTATCACCCCAAGGCTTGTGTGGAGGAAGGAGTCATCACTTCTCCTTTAGAATTTCTTAAGTTGAGTTGTTCCAAATGGTTAAGAACAATCGTTGGATACTTTGTTGATGAATGACCCTCTTATCCATCAATTAAAGCATGGGCTGAGAGTTAATAGAATAAGCTTGGACTTTAGAAAGTCTTTATTAACTAAGAGGTTTTTTATTATTCTCTATCATCTCTGAATCACTAGCAAAGAAGGTACTTAAGTTAGGCCCTTGACTCTACAATAAAAGGCCAATCAGTATCTAGATGTCAAAACCTAAAAAGGATCTCCATAAATCCAATTTTAAGATAGTTCTTAATTGGGCATTAAAGCAATATAGGATTGAGTTACCATGTGAGCTCTGAAGGTAATCCTCTCTTCGTAGATAAAAACACACCAATAATTAAAAGGATAGGGCTTTCTAAGATACAAATTGAAACTAAGGTAAACAAGGAGTTACTATGAACATTAACGATAAAAAGGCTTGATTCCATTGACAATATAGAGGAAATAACCACTTTAGTTTTATAATTATGGAAGCCATATATGAAAATACAAACAAAATGTACGATAACATGTAGGATCTTTGAAAAATGTGATTATAAGGAGCTCAAAGACTAAAATGGAAGAACTTTAGAAACTTTAACAAAATCAAGGCAAAACATGCAGTGTAATACACTTCAGGAAGGTCTTTGTCAAGGTTTTATAAATAAGATTATTAGACTCAATTATCAGAATAAAAAGAATAAATGCAATATTCCATCTGAAACCCTAATTACAGACTTACAGGAACTATTATGTCTACATTTCAAGTTCCTTCCCATAATGTTGAAGATAGGCCTATGGATCAAGCTGAGGAAACTATCCACATAATTAATAGAGATATAAACTAGTTTGAGGCTCTTAAGATTAATCAAAAGAAAGAGCAAGAGAGTTAAATCCCTTAATAATCAATCTATATCCTTATTATTACGATACGTGAGGGGCCTAAATGATCTCAAGAGGCAACAATCTATTAATGATTACATTAAATTAATAAATCCTCTTATATATGTCTTTTGAAAACCAAAATCAAAAATAAGAATTATAGAAAACTTTAGTTTATTCAAGATATTTGGAAACTAATCACCAATCACTCTAAACTGTATAATAGGAGATAATTGTATGATATAACCTTGAATGCTTAGAGGTTGTTAGTCACCATTCAATTAATCTAGCAATTCACGTATCTATTATGATAAAAACAATAAGTCAAAAGATTTTTACTAACTTTATTTATGCATCTAACCATGATTTTTAAGGAAATCCTTATGGTAGGATCTATCTAACTTGTCTCCAATTATCCTAGACCCTTATAATCATTAGATATTTTAATTATACCATGTATGACTTTGAAACTGAAGGAGGCCTCTTCTGGAGAATGCATAAGAACTTTGGAGATTGAGTCCCTCAACTATAAGGAAAGATACTTCATCTAGTCTAATAAACAACAAGGGAAGTGGTAACCTATAAGAAAATTAGATAGTGCCTCAATAAATAAGGAATTGTTAACTGAGTTTCAAGATAGTAAAACAATCTTGAACTAGACATTAATATTTGGTCGTTTACTAATTGAAGCTCATAATCTGGTCACTATAACCCTAAGAATCACTACTTTTAAAATTTTCAATATTTGGTTAAGCATAAGGGTTTCTATGAGATCCTGATGTAGGAAATGAGCACCAATGTCTAAGAATTTGAAGAACATAAGTGTGTAAATAAGTTAAAAGAAATTAAATACAAATTAAAAGTATTTGATAAGAACTTTAGAGATAATAAATCCCTAGATACTAAAGGCACGAAGACTTTGCTCATATCATCATAAAGTAGATTATAGTTGGAACCTTTAAATTAATCACTAATAAAAGAGGAGAAGATAGCCCAGGATAACTATATTAGGAACTAAATGCTCACACGTCCCTATTTAAATAGAAATATAGAGTTTTGTGGTTACAAAAGAGGATAGATGCAATTCTTCCTTCTTTAAATTGATCTAAATCAAAAGGGCTTTATACAGGATCATATGTCTAACCAATAAGAGAGGGGAAATGATGTGGCAGAAAGAAATAAAGAGAATAATTTTCTAGCATTATAGTGAACTATTGGAAATCAACAATGATGGTGAATAATCTATGCAAGCTATCTCTATATTCATAAACAATGTTATAAGCCCTATTCTAGAAAAAAAAACTTATTGGGACAATAGTATTAGAGGATAATGATAATGCCTTACATATCTAAGCTCTAACAAAGCACCTAAACCAAATAGTTTAAATGCATTTTTCTTCAAGTAGACATCGAAATATACCAAGGAAAGAAACTAATAAAAGTCCAATCAAAATGAGTTAAATACGTTTCTTTTTTAAAAAGTAAGAAACATAAAAATAAATGGAAAGAAATAACTCTCTAGTTTTCAGTTATGTTAGTTTACCTAAGTTCACGTTATGTTTGAAAATTTTTATACCCCATGCTTATTTTCATCTTTTTAAATTTAGATTGTTATGTTTTTCTGATTGTATGTCAAATGTTTCTTTGGGCTTGGGTTATTTAAATAGGTAAATTGTTAAAAAATAATAGGTTAGAACATGTTTATTTTTCATTCCTAGGCCTAATGAGTTCATATACCTACTTAAAATTCACATCACTATGTCATTCAACCTAATTATTTTTAAAGAAAGATGTAACTTTGCTAAGTTTATTTATGTATTTCTTTCTTAATTTTAGAAGGGTGAATTAAACCTATAAGAATTTTATTAAAAGTTCAAGAAGTATATCAAATAGGAAAAAAAAAGAGTCTTGAACAGAAGGAAAAGTAATTAGGCCTAGCCCATTTCTTAAAAAAATGAAAATTAATGTGTAAAGCATGTATTGAATGTTTTAAATTTAAACATATATTTCTTTAAAATTATTGAGAATAAATATCAAGTTTTAGGAATCGTAACTTAGGTCTAATAATTTTATAAAAGAGTTAAGGTTTGGATTCGTGTTTTCAATAGCCCAATCTAAAGCTTTAGAGCCAAAACGTTGAAAATGAATTTCATATATCTATGTTTTCATACGACTATCCTTATTTAATTATAATTAAATTTTGGCCCAAATAAGAACTTGAGCAGAGAGAGGAGACCAATTTCAATAACAAATTTAATAAATTGGTTGATAAAATAAAATTATCATGGTCTAATTTAATGTCCAAATTCAAGTTTTACAAACGATTTCTTTCTATTATTTTTAAAAAATTTGTGCCTAAGCTCAAAATCCCTTTTAAGTTTAACTTTTATTTAAAAGGCCAAAATCCAAATAAAAAGTCAATTTACCTAATCCAGACTCATGGTCTTGTAAGCCTATACCTACTTAATAACTTGTAATTTCATTTCATACTCAAGTTTTCAATTTAGTACATTTACTTTAAGCTCATTTAATTTAAATATATTATTTTCTATAAATTCAATATGCTTTTTTAATTTAGCTTATTGCATTAATTCATTTAAAGTTTTGATAACATGGTGAATCTTGTACCTAAAATTAAACTTTATTATTTTCTATAAATTCAATATGCTTTTTTAATTTAGCTTATTGCATTAATTCATTTAAAGTTTTGATAATATGGTGAATCTTGTACCTAAAATTAAATCTCTTTCCTTTATCTAACAAACGCTTTCATCTAAAGTACATGCTTAGTTTATGGCATTTTATCACAAACCATTTAATTTCACTAAATCTAATCAAGCCCTTTAATTTGGAATTATTTTATCCAAAGATTTTTAAGATTTTTAAAAATAATAAATAATTATATTCAATTTTTAAGCATGAAATTATTATTTAGACTTTCTTTTTATTTTTTAACCCTATGACACAACTTTAGGCATATATATTTTATTTCATGCTTTTTAGACTTTAACTATTAGGTATTCAATCACATGTACTATTTTCATTTTCAAACAAAATGTCCAAACACATTTTGTTAAAAGACCATCTTTCACTTTAGTGAAAATAGTAACTTTGATTCGTATATCTAAAAATGATTTTAATATAGGTTTATCATTTTTAACAAAACAATTATAAGCAACAACCAAAGAAGTATTTGGATGAGACTTAGGGAGGCATTTAATGACTAATATTTGTGAAAGCTATTCCAATATGGACATGTTTTCATAATATTTTAGTAGAATATTTGATTACAATGACAATGAGTTATTTGACAAATGTAATTGGAAAACCTCAAAGGCTAGATGAACAAACAACAACTATAAGAAGGATAGGATTTGAACAAGTATGCATCGAAGTTAAAAGATACTATAAATTACTTGAAGTGTTATATGATCAAAGATTAGGAGATGATGGTGAAGTGGAAAAGCAAAAATCTTAGTAACTTATCCATGGTAACCAAACCATCCAAGGGAACAAAAATTAAGGAAACCTAAACTTAATTCTCAAACCACTCCTAAGCCTTCAATCATTAGCCTAACCCCTCCATACAACTCTTCTAACTTAAACACAAGAATCTCAAGTCTTGCTTGCCCTTACTGCCCTAAAAATAACCCTTCAAAAACTCCTAACCCCCCCTCAATAAGAATCTCTTTAGAAGCTCTAAACTCTTAAACTCCTATTTATTTAAAGAAAAAGACTCTAGAATCCCTAATTTAGAAGTTGTTGAAAATTTTAAGCCAAAATCAATAATTCTAGTATATCCACATTCCTATCACCCCAGTCTCTCCAGTCCGCTCAATTTAACAACCTTAGGAGAGTAAGGAATGTGAATTATGGGTATTAAGTGCAATGGATCCTTATAAGCAGGTAGAAAAAACATATTATCAATCAAATAACTCAAGAAGAAGATCAAGCAGGAAGCAAAAAGGTAATGGCCTGATAGGCTTTACTAATCCAAGTCTATAGCCTAAAATATTATGGGCTTGAATTATATAAAAAATTGTAAGAAATAAAGGATTTCATTAGGGAGAAAAACCCTTCTATGATAGGCTTACTGAAAAAAATCAAAGAGATATTTTTGAATAAAGGTATGAATTTTTTAGGAAATTAACAGAACATAATTTTAAACCATGCTTTCCATAGACTTAGGAGGATTGTGCAACCCAATAGAACAAATTTAATCTAAATTTTGGGAACCAAACAATCTATTCAATTTCTATATTTAGAGATATTTTAATGATTTTATAAGAAAGACTCCAAATAACCCTTTTATATGTAGCAAATTATGCCTTACAAAGGAAGAAATTATAGGTAGACATTGAAAATCTAGAAAAAACTATAAAAGATCCCTAGATTATCCTAGATGATTTCAACTGCATTCTTCATCCCTATGAAGTTGAAGCTATGGTGGTAAAACAAGTAAGATGGAAAAGGAACTCAGATACTACTTAAGTAATTTAGGGCTAGTAGACCTCACATTTAGATGTAACCTTTATACATGGACCAAAAAACATAAGGAACAATATTATATAAGGAAGAAGCTAGACAGATGGTTGGTAAATTTGAAATGGATGTCAAAATTCCTAAATTTAACAACCTAATTCGATAACAATAGATTTTCAATTATACTCTATTGGAAATCAATATGGGGCAACATATAAGACAATTAAAGAACTGATTTGAATTGTTTAGTCTCTAAGCTGAATTGGAAGTGTTTGGAAAAATCATTATGTAGGGTTTAAAAAGACCAATTGAAAGATATGAAGTATAACAATTAGTAGCCAAGTTGAAGATCTTTAACGAAGATGCTAAGAGGTTGCATAAGTAAAATTACAAGATTAAACTCAAAAGGAAGTGGAACAGGTTAGAAAAGGGCTAAAGAAAATTTATAATCAACTAAACCTAGATCCAATAACTATAGTTTGAGAGAAAAGGAGAAAACCAGTCTTAATCATTACTTATCACTATTGGAAGCTCATAAATCTATGCTTAGACAAAAGAACTAGCTAAAGGACAGAGATTCAAACATTGTTTTTTTTCTTTTAGACCCATCTAAGGTAGAAGAAATTTAAACAAAATTACAAGGATCCTAGACCTAATGGGAAACAACCCTTTTAATTACTAGGTCAATCAAAAACAGCTAGCCTTCATTCACTTTTAATCCTTCTTAGGATTAAAAACTCCTTCCATAAGTTCCTTAGACCTCTTATCTAGTTTTATTCTCCAATCTGTTAATAAATCCCTTGTTGCTTCTGTTACTAATACAAAAAATCAATAATGTCTTTTCCTACTTTAATCCAAATAAATTTCCAGGTTTTAATAACTTTAACACTTATTTCGGAAAAAAATATTGGAATCTAGTGGAACCTTATATTTGTAACATGATTAAGAAATTCTTCAATTCTGGCACCCTTCTCTATGAATTAAACAAAACTTTCCTTTACCTAATTCCCAAAAGAACAAAACACTCCTCATTCCTAGACTTCAGATCAATCTCTTATTGTAACATCCTTTACAAAATTATTTCATAGATCCTTGTGCTAAGACTTAAGCCATTAATGAACTTATTAATCAATTTCTCATAATCTAGTTTTGTTAAAGGGAGGAACATTAGAGGCAACCTATTGATAGCTCAAGAAGTGTTCAAGGATTACCATTCCAATAAAACCATCAAGAGTTATATTATGAAGTTTGACTTTACCAAAGCTTTTGACTAATTAATTGGTCATTTATGCTTTATACTCTCAAGGCATTTGGTTTCCCTACTAGGTTCACTAATTGGATCTATTAGTGTATCTCCATTCCATCTTACATTGTTCAAGTTAATGAAGAAACATCACAATTCTTCAAAGGAGCAAAAAGGGTTAGATAAGGTGACTGTGTTTCTCCTTATCTATTTGTACTAACAATTAAGTTTTTCATAAGGATGATAAACCATAAAATAGCTAAAAGTAGAAACTTCAGATACTATTATAATTGCAAAGGAATTAGACTCCTCAATGTATCATTCACTAATGATCTATTGCTTATTTGTAGGGTTAATGTATAATTTGTTTAGTTGTTATTTGAAGGGTTAGGGAGTTTACAGGAACAACTGGATTAGTTATTAACAAAGCAAAGAGTCAGATCATAGTCTCTTCAAATTGTAACTAGATAATTGATTCCCTCTTCTAAATCTCAACAACTTCTTTTAAATATCTAGAATTTCCTATTTCAACCTCTGGACTATCATACCAAGACTACAAGCCTTTGTATGGCTCAATCCTAAATAGAACCTATTGCTGTATATCCAAAAAAATTATCTTATGTAGGTATAATTTATCTAATACAGTCTATCTTCAATGGAATGAAAGTTTATTGAAGCTTTAATGCTTTTATACCTACTAAGACCTAGGAAATACTTTTGAAACAGGATAGGAAACAAAAAAGGTATTCATAAGGAAAAATGGTCTAAAGTGTGCACTCTTAGAAATCATGGAGGGCTAGGAATAACATCAATGAGAGTGGAAAATAAGGCACTAACAGAAAAAAGAATTTGGGGATTTTACAATGAAAAAGAGACTTTATAGGTAAAATGGATGAACGAAGAATATATATGAGGCTCTAATTTCTAGAAAATAAAGCTCTTAGCTAACTCTTCCTCTTCCATAAAACTTATTTTGAGCTTAAGAGAGAGAGTAAGGAAGGAAATGAAGCATATAATAGGTAATGGGGAACAAAACAACTTTTGGTTTGATAATTGGGATAAACAAAGGCCTCTACATATCCTCCCTAACTATATTTCAACTTTGCATTCTTTACCATTAAATTCTAAGGTCAATTCAGTCATCTAAAATAACCACTGGTACTGTCCTATAAATTATATATGCACTTTTCTTCTTGTAAAAGTAAAGAATTTCTTTGCTACTCTAAAGTAAGAAGAAAAATGGTAACCATAAAAAATAGGCTGCCAACATTTAAAAGAATGAGTTGGATAGAAACAAATAGTTGCGTACTATGTGATTCACATAATGAGATAATAGACCATTTACCCTTCTTACAAAAATACACTCAAAGCTTATGGGATATCACTTTGCAAAGACTTAAACTAAAATTTAGACACATAATAATGGAAGACATAATATATTGGATTTTAAAGCTGAAAACCAATCATAGTGATATAACAATAAACAAATTATCCACAAGTTTGTTGATTTATAGATTTTGAAGTAAAGAAATCACAAAAAATTTCAGAACACAAAGCAAAATATGAGGATACTAAAACAACATATTTTAGAGAAGCATATGAGAAATCATAATAAAAAAGATGCTACATATACGTTATAGTCCAATTCTTAAAACAAGATGGAATCACCATTAACATGTAGACAAAAATCAAGTAAGAAATTAAAAAAGAAATCTCCCTTAACATGGAGGAAAAAATGAAGGAAGGAACACCTCAAGATTGGTAACATGTAGACATTCAACCATGTATTGACATAAAGGGACATAGTGAATAGTGTAGGGAATTAAATTTAGGCTAAATAAAGAAAAAGTATAGAAAGAACATAAACTTACATGTAAAAGAAAACCCACATCAAATCTTTAACAATGTCACCCTACTGCGAAGGAGAGAATAGCTGAACAAAATCTAACTTTCTAAGTGAAGATAAGAATTGTAGAAGAAAGATAATTAATCAACCTCCTAATAGACTTTGTGATGTGAGATTAAGACACTTTTGAAAAGGGGGAAATATATGAATCCTTTAAAGTTAATCTTAGCTATTTTGGGCTATATATCTTTGTAATTATTAGGTAAGAATAAATTACCTACTTCTTGAAATACATATTCATTTTAATTTTTTTAAAAAATTAGAAAACTTTATGGACATCCTAGTATGTCATAATGTTTTGCATATGGTAGAATCTTATGTTTCAAATATGATATGTGACATTTCATATCATAGGACATGTTTTTCAGAAAAGATTCTTATGTTAACTATAGATGGATTTAGACAATTCGTGGGTTTTTATGACACAAATTGAAGTTTTTGATATAATTGATAAACTGTGTTTATTTTTTTAAAGACAATTACCCTAAATATCAAAGAAACTCCTTTGATGAAAATTATTTATTTTTATAAGCTCTTAGAAAATTGAATAAAGGGTATCAACCATAATCATATACCTAACAAGTTCTAAAAAAGCAATAAAATATTCACATAACAACTGCATAAATCATTCATTAGAAAATAGTAAATATAAAGATATAGCAATAAAGAATATCTAGTTTTACATTCAAAAGCTCTTTAAAATGAGTTCGTAATTATTAACATTGAATCTATTAATTTATTATTTATTAAATTTAGACCTTTTACAATTAAGAAACTAAAAATATTTTCTCATAAAAATAAATCACTTTACCATATATTCTTCTATTCCAAAACATGTTTAAGAGGATAATTAAAAAGAACTTGTATATATAATTCCAATAAATAAATTAGAAAGATTTTTCCGTTTTAAATTTATGTTAACTTAGTTATATATGGTGATTATACTAACTAATTTAATTTGTAAACAATATAAATAAGTACTTTTTAATTTAATTAATATAAATTGTAAACTTACTATAATATAAAAATTATAAATAATTTTGTACATCTCACTTAAATGTTGCAAATTTCATACTAGTTCAACTTCAGATATATTTTATACTTGGAATTAAAATTTCTTTAAAAATTTTATTAAACAATATTAGATATTAGATATTTATTATTTAAGTAACATATTATCCATAAAATTAGAAAAGAGAGTTAATAAGATTTTTTCTTTTATGCAGTAGAAAACAAGAAACCACTTTCAATTTAATTGAGAAATTTACTTTACTTTTATAATTATGAAAATAATACTTGATATTTTATCCTCAGATTTTAAATTATAAATCATGTTTAAAACTAAGTTTTCATAATCTAAAAGAAAATTCCTGAAAGAGTTAATTAATTAAAAAATCCTTTAGTTAAATTTTCTAACTATATGTATAACTAAGAGAAATTTTTTTACTAAGAATTAATTTAAATTTAGATTTTGAATAATATTAAGAAGAAAAAAGTTTCTTAGTTTATATCTTAGTAATTACAATCTTTTAATATTAACATTAATCAATTTTTAAAAAAATTAAAGAATACATTGCATTTCCAAAGGTAAGCCTTTACAAGTTATAAATATGGCAATGTAAAGCCATGACACACGAAATATCTAACCATCCTTGAAGGAATCAAAGAAAGTATAAATAGCCAACTTAAAGCTTAAGAAGAAGATAAAATAACGCACAAACTACTCTGGGATTTTAGTAACAAGGATCATCTCTTAGCTAATTTCTTCATTTTCATATGATCATTCCCACATATTAATGGGGCCGTTAAACCAACAGCACCAATAATATGCATCAATGATTTAAAATTTTCCATTTTCTATATATCGTTATGCTAAATTATGTATCATGGCACCTGATTGTGACTATCTTTCTTATCTAATGGATATTTATTTCCATTACTTATTTTAAATTAAACCGTTGATTTTGAAAAGTTTCGCTATTGCGCTAAGCGTATTCTTTAAAGGTAGCCGCGAAGTAAAGGCCACTTTAGTAGGCATATATTTCAACCATACAAGTCAATTCCATATTGTTCTAGGTGTATGAATTCTCAAAAGATCATTGCAAGATTTATTTGTGAAGTTTCCTAGAGAGTGTCAACACTAGATAATTCTATCTTTTGTAGTGGAGTAAGAATTGTAAGATGGTATGCCTACAACTAGAGATGAGAGATTGCTTACCTCATTGACAAATTTGTTTGCTCTAACTAAAACTTTGACCATAGCTTTTTTAGGGTATACATAACTAACTTGTTGAAAATTTGTACTTCTATATAGAGGGGCTTGATCACTCCAGTTATTAAACTAGATCCAAGTGTCTTCTCTCCATTTCCGATTCTAACTTTAATGTCATTTTACAACCTATTTGTCAACCTAAATATCTAAAGCATTGTCCATAAAGTGTCATAGCTGGTCTTAACATTCCAAATGTTTCATTTTTTAGATATTATTTATGCATACATTTAACCCAAAGTGTCTCCTTTTCATTGAGGATGCTCCAAATTCTCTTTATTAGCATCACTTTTTTGACTAATTGGATGTATAGTATAACAAAACCACCCTAATAGGATGAGATATTTCTTCCAAACTAACTTTAGGAAAATGCTTAGTAATTGCCACTCTTATCTAGAGAAAATTCATAAACTAAACTTTTGAAGGTAAATCAAATTAAATAGTACAAAAATGTTAGAATTGATCAATAGGTTTCGAATCTAGTTCGTGGTTCAATCTCAACTTTCACACGAATGAACATAATCAATCATAATATTATTCTTATACCTCTTTTAAAATTATTAACTATTGATTAACAACAAGCTCTACTAATCTTAGTTTTCCCTTAGGTTGTATCTAATTAAAATAAGCTCTTCAATTAGGTCTAGCTATTAAACAACCTAAAATAAGCTCTCTATATTTAGTGTGACAACTACATTAGATAATAGGAACATAAAATAAGCTCTTCAATTAGGTCTAGCTATCAAACAACCTAGAATAAGCTCTCTAGATTTAGTGTGACAACTACATTAGATAATAGGAAAATAGGATAATTTAGTTAACAAACACATAAGCTCGGGTCATTTAACCTATTTTATGTTATCCATAATAATGCATGACCATTAGTTTACCACAAGTGAATCAAAGTTACAACTATTACGTATTACAATCTAGTTTAAGGTAATGAGTTCATATATGAATAATCTATTTGGAGTGTCTAAATCATTCATACACAAATCCCAAACATTAATTATAAAAAACATAATCAATTCCAAAAGAGAGTAAGAACGACATCGCTAGATTAATCAGTGCCTGAACATGTTCATCGGCCCTAATATTCCCTTTGAATCGGAAGGATGAAGTTTAGCTCCTTATAGCTCTCTAAAGGGTAAGGAATTTGCCTCCCTTTTTTATCTCTAATCTCTTAGTACCTTATTTGACCTCTTAAATCCTCTTTTATAGTAAAAATTAGGGTTTTGCCATAATATAGAGTTAGCTACACAGGCATGTAGGTGACTGAATGTGTAAAAATTGTAAAAATCATGAACTTACACGTTCATAATGAGCTACACGATAAGTTACACATTCGTGTAGATCACTTACATAGTCATGTAAGTCAACAAAGGGCCGGGTACAAATGTAGTTGAAATTACATATACTCACTCTTACAGCTTATAGTGAGTTGCACAGTCTCATATATGATCGAATTTATTGTAATAACTTCATTTCTTACTTCTTTGTCACGTCTTCACCCTAATTCATCTTTTTCTTGCTTCCATAAAGGAAAACAAGACCAAACATGGCTAGAATGGCTCCAAGGAAATGTTTTTAACTTAATTTTTGTCCTTGCTCCTATAGCTTGTAGCTAAAACAAAATATGAACCATAATAAGTATCTAAAACATAATATAACATTAATCACTAAACATTAGGGAGTAAATATATAGTTAATTAAGCTCTTATCAAGTTTCCCATGCTTAGCTTTTGACCATCCTTGGGAAAAACTAAAAATCAAAATCGAAAACAGTAAGCAATCTAGGCGTAAACTTTGACAAATTGTGTTTAAAAATAAGATAAATGTATAGGTACACTCAAACACCTTTCATAATTAAGATATTTCATGACTTTGCATATCATTTTATTTCTACACCACTAAAGATTCACATGCATAATTATAAATCAAAGGACTTTTTAAAGATTAATGTCAAAAGTATTTAGATCATGTAGTTCAAAAGCCATCAAAACTAGTGAAGAAAAAAAAACATTCAACAAAGTATCAAGTGAAAAAATTAACTTCCACTTAAACTACATATCGTCAGCTATGACGAATGCAAAAACTCTACTTTAGAGCTTAGATTCAGGCCTTCACACCATAAACCAAATGAAGCGCCAATAATTAGGAGGAATCACCCATAAAAATAATGATGAGCAATACACTATAGCTATAAGGAGTGACCTTCACAACTTCTCCCTTTTTTGTATCATATTCGTTTCCTATAACTTTAGGAGGAAAGATTAACATGAAGTACTTTACAAAACAAATGATTTTTCTCCTCGATTACTTCTTTTCTTTTCTTTTTTCTTTTTTTCCCTCTTTTTTATAAAGAAAAAATCAAAAGAAACTATACCAATGATAGAATTCATTAATAAGATATAAAAATTAAATTCCATAAATTATAAAAACTCCCATATATACACACACACACCCCACATTTATGCTCTTATTATATTCACAATGGTAGAATCTATTACATCATCACAATGATTTCAGTTAGCTAGACAAAGAGCTAACTAAAGAGATAATTTACATAAGTGATTAATGAGGCAAGGAACCATTCATAAAGAAAGTACAAAGTAGATTAACTAAATATAAAAGTACAAAGTAGATTAACTAAATATAGATGCCATTTGTTTTATATGCCAGGGGGTGAGAAGATGCTCCATTTTTTTAACGATGATAGCATCTCTATTCCAGTTGATGATTCTATCCACTGCTAGGTATTTATCTTCTCCAACACCCTTGAAAGATGGTTGTTCCTTTCTTTCTATAGGGAATAGATGGTTGGCGCAAAACAATTTGAATAAGGATCACATTTTGTTGTCCTAAGTTAGACAAAGTAATGAACTGATTAAGCATATGTTCCCATTCATGAGTATGATTCATAAAGTTTAGCATGAGTTTAAGCTTGCTGCATGCCACCTTGGAATATCAACAAGTACAGAACAGATGATTAAACTTTTTCTCCAACTCCTTGTGTAGTTCACAAATTAAGTCCTCTGTTCCATGTTAATTGTTTTTAGTCTTTAACCTATGTTTAATTGCAAGCCATACTATTATGGTAGCTTTGGGATTGAAAGTGATTTTCCATAAAAGATTGAACCATTTTACCTTAGTATAGGGACTGTTAAGGATTGCTCGATTGGAATTGTTAGTGAAAGAACCATTCGGATGTGGAGACCAGATTATGGTATTGGTAGCATGTTATAACACTACACAAAATAAACTAGACCTACTACTATAACAATGGTGAGTCTAGGTAGATCTCACAGAGAGTGTATGTAAAGCTTTTGAAATGAAATTAGTCGGTGTTTAGATTTTGGGAAAGGGGGGTTAGTTTGGTTTAATAACAAAATAAAGTAAAACTAATTAATAAAATCAAATTAAAGAAAACATGAAAAAATGATGAAAGTGATGAATTCTTTAGGAATCTAGTTCTTTAGTTCATGCTCAGCCTACACCTAATTAGATATATTTCATTTATTTGCGGTTCTCAAACATCTCCTAGAAACTATTAACCGTAGGTTAATGATAAGCTCTATTAACCAGAGTTTTTCCTTAGTTATTGTACAGTAAACAATTCTGAAAGATAAAAAGAACAACAAACATATTGAGAGAAATGCTTAATCGATTCTTTGGTGTTGATGTCACCTCCAAACTGGTGTCAGAATGTCTAGCTCTCTATAAATCTCAAAAGGATGAGAGGTTTGCCCCTCTTCATTCTCCCAAAACCTCTCTGTCCTTTCTACCATCGAATGTTACATTTTATACTAAAAAGGTAGGGTCTAAGGTAAGTTGTCTAACAACTCATGGGTGTGAGTGGTGTGTCACACCCATGACACATATTTGTACGTACAAAATATGTCACCGCCATGACAGATTCTTACGGCTGTGACAAGTTTCTTGATTGGTTGTAAGCCCTCTTAAATTCTTCTTCTTTGTGTTTTCAACATATAATCATCATCTTTATGAATTTTCTTATTTTTACTTATTCTACTCTTTTTCACTCTTTCTCCATGAAGACAAAGGATTGTGAATCTATAAAAAAGTCTCAAATATGGTGATTTCAACTCACTTTATCTCTTTCACTTTCGAATTGTACCTAAAACCATATATAAACTAAAGTGATTATCTTAAGCATTTTCGTATCATTAATCACTAGGTGTTATTGAATAAATATATAATCATTTAAGCACATATCAGGTATCATCACTAAGATTACCACTGAGATCAGGTAAGAGATCTTTGGAAGTCGTGAATCCTCTGAAACTACCATGATATTGTCCATTAGAGATTATGATCGAGACTTTGGAGGAGGTAGGAAATATGTGTCGTAGATGTAAGAGCTCATATCTGTGTATAAGAGGACTGGCTAAGGACCAGTTATCATACCATAGAGATGTATTCTACCCATTTCTGACTATATGTTTAATAAAAGGGTAGATAAAGTTACACATATTTAGTAATTAATTGAATATCCAAGAATGATGAATAGATGGGGATAACTACTAGAAGTCTGCATTGAAGTGATCTCAAGTATCCATTTAATCCAAAGAGCTCCACGATCAATAAAAAGTCTCCAAATAAAACCTTCTACCTGCTAGAAACTAAAATGATTCCTAATCCATCTTGATTCTTTGGCTTAGTGATCTCGCTCCACTTTACTTTATCTTTCTTGGCATCTTCAGTTGATCCAGACCATAAGAAAGCTTTTCAGAATCTATCTACCTCCTTGATTACCTTCTTAGGCAATGAAATATGTGTAGATCAATGCATTTGCATACTATTAAGAACAAATACAATTAACTTAACTCTTTTTGCATAGGAAAGATAGTAGTTTTACCATCTTTCCTATCTTGGCTTTTAGCTTTTGCAATAGGGAAATGCAATTTGAGAATTTTGGTTTGAAAGAGTTAATGGGTACTCTTAAGATATTTAAATGAAGGGGGAGGAGACTCATACCAGTCAAATGATATATAAGTTCCTTGTCACTCACATCCAACGATAGATATAGGATGCTTTTCTTAAGGTTTATCTTCAATCAGGTCCATTTGGAAGATAAATTTAAGGTTTTCATCCCTAGCATAAAAAAATTAGGTGCAAATTAAGAGAGAAGAACAAGATTTTTAGTAAAAATTATGTGAGTGAGTCTGCTAGTTTCATAATTATAATGGAACTTGAAGCTTCCATTAGTGGCAATGAGGTTATTTAATAACCTAGATAGTCCTTCTATAGCTATGGTGAAGTGGTAGGGGGATAAGGGATCCCCCTACCTTATACCTCTTATGGTATCAAATTTTGAATGGCTGGCCATTGTCATACACCAAGGAGGAAGATTTTATACAAGACATAATCCACTATACAAAGATACTTGGGAAGATCATAGCTTTTAATCATACTTGTAAAAAGTTCTAATTGATTGTGTAAAACGCTTTAAAGAAATCAATTTTTAACAAGCAACTATTGATTTTCTTATATAGCATAATGCCTGATCAGATACTAGATAAGTACTATATTGTCGCCTATGTGCCTCTTCAGAATGAAAACACCTTGAGATATGTTAATAACATCCTTAAGGACCCTCTTTAATTTGCCCACAATAAGCTTAGCAATGACTTTGTAGAGAATATTGCAACATGAGATTGATCTGAAGTTAGACATGGTTAAAGCCAACTTCTTTTTAGGCTTAAGACATATAAAGGTAATGGTTCACTTAAAGCAACATTTTGGAGGAAGAGAAATATTCTAGAATAGTGTCTGTGAAAAAATAACCTATTATATACCAAGTTTGTTGAAAGAAGCTAGCTGAGAATCCATAAGGGCCAAGTGATTTATTAGGGTGTAAATTAACTATACATCAAAGGCTTAGAGTTATCATTACCCAGTAGGTCAGTAAATTTTTTTTGGCTAATTCCAAAAGGGCATCCTAATCAAATTATGTGTTACCCGAACTATCCATCAATTGTGAAATATGATTTCTATTATGTTTGGAAAGGAGAGTTGCATGAAATAACTTTATAATGTGAGGGCTTGCTGGTATTCCTTCAGCGTATTAACCTCGACTGTTCTCAATTTGGCATTAAGAGGAGCTTCATATTGGCACTCTTGAGCAATCTTAAGTCTCATTTTGAGATTAGCAAGGTTAGTATATTGGTCATAACTAAGAAGTTTAAGAGAATCTTTTGCCTTCCTCGGTTTTCACATAAGTTAAAATGCTTTAAAGCCTTTCACTTCTTGGTTTTAGCATGCTGATATGATGCTTAAGAATCCTTCTAATGGAGCTAAACCATTAAAGTAATGAAAAGGAGCTCTTACTTATTGACTCGGGCAAAACACTAAGTTTACATGAATTTGTGATTAGATAAAATATTTTCCCCAAAATGCACATATGATTGAGGAAACTGAGTCGCCCATACAGGATTTACTATAGTTCTATCAAGTTTTTTTTTCGAATGAACCATCTTCCTGACTTTTTATTAAACCATATGAATAGCCTATCAGTTTACAAGAGATCCATTAAGACCATAGAGCTAAGCAAATAGGGAAGTTCTTTTGTGTCACTAATTGAGAATTTTTTGCTAACATTAGTCTCCTTGGAGTTTAAAGTGTAGTTAAAGACATCACGACCAATCCAAGGTAGCTTAATAAAGGAATGTAATCTTCTTAAAACAACCTATAGTTTATTTCTTTAAAATCTGATATTAGAAGAATAAACAAGAGTGATAACAAAATCAAGATTTTGATGATGAAATTGACACTATAATTACATGAAATGACCACTTTCCTCCACTTTTTTTAACTTTAATAATATCAGTAATATAAAAGTAAAAGATCCTACCATTGTACTGTGCTTAGTGATTAGAAAAACTTCCAATTAGCACCTAAAAAGTGAAGGTCCTTATGTTGAAGGGGTTCTTTAATCATAGTTTCAATCAATCCTACTAAGGTTGTTTTTCTTTAACTAACTCCTTCACCATAAACCTTTTAAGAAGGTCATTTAACCCTTTTATGTTCCACACATGGATTGTCATTTTAGGGTAGACCCCTTTTGTTTTGCTTTCTCAACTTGTTCCTTGTAGATCTACTTCTGGATTTCCCAGTTTGTAGTGTAAAGTCTGCACTATCACCATTAAAAACATTCTACATCGATAAGGCTTCCTTGTTTTCACTGTCCAAAATTTTGGTAACTTAACTTGGAATATTTACAATATCTGACTCTTTATAATAGCCATGACTGGAGGATGGATTTTGAAAACTATAAATGTTACAGTAGTTGAATATGTTGTATTTCTCCTACATTATCCATATTTGCACCTCTGTCATGTTCATTTTCTTCCTTTAGACTCAGTTGAACCTCCATGATAGTCTCACTTACATTAGGAATTAGAATTTGCTTAGGTAAATATCATTCTTGCTTGCCCACTACATAATTAGACTCATTATTATCCATATTTGTAGTACTATTAGAGTCTTCTTCAATTCTTGGACTCACCTAATCATTCAAGGCAGACACACTTCTGACAAGAACCAGGTTATCCTCTAGTAAGCTACCATCTTATTTACTAGCTTCTTAATATCTGTTTAATTGTTGATACATTTAATCATCTACACTTAGCGATTAATGATATGAAAATGCTTAAGATACTCACTTTAATTCATATATGTTTTTAGGTACAATTTTGAAGCAAAGAAATTAAAGTGAGTCGAAAGTACTACATTTGGGCTATTTTTTTAAGATTAATCCTCACTTGTTTTCTTGAAGTAAGAAAAAAAATACAAGAAGAAAAGAAAAATGAAAACACAAAATGCAAATAACCAGGTGGAATGTGCTTGCGGTTTAAATAAATGGACCAAAACACATGCATAATATGAAGAAAACGCAGCAGCATGAAGAGAAGAGGAAACGATGATGTAGTTAAGAGAAAATGCAGTATCTGTTTCATGCAGACCACTTGCAAAAAATGTAGACAACGTCTACATTTCACGCGGATGTATGTAGAAACGTAGAGGTTTTCCATAAGCTAGCTGAAGGTTTTAGGTGTATAGTAGCTTGAACCAAAAACTTTTAAGTTAAATTGTCCTATCAATAAAACAGTAGGGGTGGGGGGGTGAAGAGAAAGGGCTTCGGCTTGGTGGCTGATAGAAATGGAGAAGAGTTGCAGCTAGACATGGGAGAAAAGAAGTGAGTGAATAGTGAAGGTGAACCAAAAACCACTATCTTTATTTGTCACTTCAATGAATAGTGAAAGAGAGAAGAGAGTTGCACAGTGAAGAAGAGACAAAAGGGTTATTCGGTAGGGTTACAATATGGGGTTGAAGAATTTTCTTGGGAGACTCATAGAAGGTAAACGTCCTGACACTGGTTCGAAGGTGACATCGACGTCGACGATCTCGTTTAAGTGTATTTTTTATTTTTTTATTTCTTTCTCTCATTAGAAATTGATTGTGTTATTGTATGTTAATTGATTTGGGTTTTGTGTATAGATAATTAGATTTTCATTATTGTTCAGTTATTTATGTATGAACCGATAGGGTATTATGAAAGGATGATTTTAATACATTCATTGAATCATGTAATTGCATACCTATTGCTAGAATTTCTATATAATTCATAATTGTTATGTTAAAATTCATGTGTAGCGACTAATGATTCGTAATCATTAGGGATAATATGACCTAGGTTAAATGATGCATCTTATGTGGTTGTTGCCTTGATTAATCGGTTTTCCTAATTTGTAATGCTACTGCCTAATTAAATTTAGAGATCGTATCCTAGGTTATTCGGTGGTTAGGTTTAATTAATGATCGTATCTTGATTAAACAAAACCTAAGGAAAAACTCAAGTTAATTATTAGCCCACGATTAATAGTTTTTAGGAGAGGTTTGAGAATGAAAAATTAATGAAATATGCTTAATTAGGGTGTAGGGCGATATTGAACCAAAAAATTATATCCCTACCAAATTCCCCATTTTTATCAATTTTCACATGTTTTCTTTAATTTTTTTTATTAGTCTAATTTTATTTTGTTTTTATTTCAAAATCCAAAACCCCCTATTAAACCTAAACACCAATTAATTTTATTTCATAAGCTATCCAAACACTCTCTGTGGGATCGATTAGACATGGAAATGGGCCGGGCCGCCAGCCCGGCCTCATTCAAGGAGGGCTGCGGGCCGACCCGTGGGCTGGCGGGCTATGGGCGGGCTGGGCCAAATCTGACCCGTCCATGTTTTTTAAATTAAAAAAAATAAAAAACGGCTTTGTTTTGGACAAAACGACACCATTTTGTCGGGCTGCGGGCCGGGCTGAATCGGCCCGTGGCCCAGCCCAGGCGGACCATGGTCAGCCCTTGGCTCGGGCTGAGCCGGGACAGAATTGCCATCCCTAGGATCGATCTAGACTCACCACTGCTATAGTAGTAGTCTGGTTATTTTATTTTGACTAGCGTTATGATGTGCCAGTCAATTTTGATGTTGTTGTTGGGGAGTACAATGTTTTAGTTTTTGTTGGTGATTTAATTGGTGTTTTGTTTATAGTTGTTCGTAATTGATTTCTTTTTAGTTATTTCGTGATCCTTTCTTTAATCACCTAATCGTTCAAGGCAGATGCACTTCCAGTAAGAACCAGGTTATCCTCTAGTAAGCTAACATCTTTCTTATTGGCTGCCTCACCAGCCTCATTATTGTCTAATCTCAAGATTTCTTGATGCCAACTAGTTTTAAATTTTTTTCCTGTAGGCTTCCAAGTTTTAATGGTAGAACTAGGCTTCCAAGTGGATGACAAGGAGATTTTTTTTCAAGCTCACGAAGCCTCTGAAAGCATAGAATAACAATGCTAGCTAGTAAATCTGCAGATTTTTGGATTTCTATGCAAATTTTGGCATAACCAATTTTGGTCATGAAGGTCGTTTGAGTGTCCATATAAAGAGGCTTCCCTAGAGAAATTCCAGAGGGAGGTGATGGAAATTGATCCATATAGGAAATGTTTCTACCTTACTTTTGTCCATCTCCATGCCAGGCTTTAATTTCTAAACAAACAGTGGTTGATCCTTGATATGTCATGGACCTTGTTCCATAATGTCATTCAATTGATTTTCTTCTAGAAATTTAAACAAAATAGAGCCATCTTCTCTTAACAGAACTTTCTCTAACCTTTAAAGCTCCACCTAGATTTAGACCATGCTTGTATCACAAGAATGGCATGACATTTGTTCCAAAAGAAACCTATTAAGGGTAAAGACCATACATGAGCACCGACCTTTAGTAGTTCCACAAGGTGATAGATTACCCCTTCATTCAGCATATTTGGAAAATGCTTTAAAGATCCCCTTTTTAGATGGATGTAGAGCTTGTTTTTCCAAGCACCAGTAAGTAATATCTCAACAATTTCAGAGTTGTTACTCATTAAACCACAGGGGACTGAGATTTTAGAGACCAACGCCTCGCTAGATAAGACAAAGAACTTCTCCTGAGCACTAGAGGATTCACCTAGATGCCAATCAGTTTTTAATGGCCTACGAAAGCCCTCTATCGAGGTGAAACCCTATAAAAATAGTAAATTGTATCACAAAATAGTGGCCGAAAGCAAAGAGCATGAAAAAGCAAACCAAAAATGGAAGGAAGAATGGAAAAAAATGTAAATCTAGGTAGTGTGAGTGTAGAGAAGGATAATGTAGCATTAAAAAAACAAAAAATGCCTATTTCTAGGTGTAGATTATAATGTGTTTTCTGGGTATTTGAGTGTGTTTTTAAGTGTTTTCATAGATGATAATCATGTGTTTAAGACATAGAATTGTGTTATTGTTAGTGTTTTTATTTTTTTAATTATTTTATTAAGTTAGAGCAAGAAGTTGATCTTAATTTTATGTTTCAAAGGGTGTTTGATGTGTTTATGAGTGAATGGAAACAGGAAGTTAAAGAAAAAAGGAAGAATTGGAAGCATTAAAGCAAGCACAATTATGGCATCTACCACGATCGTGGGCAATGTGCATGGGGCTACCTATCACGATCATGGCCCCATGTATGATCTGAAAAAGGGCATGAATAAGGTATGCCTTAATCGTGGCACCTCCCACAATCGTGGCAGGGTGTTTTCCAACTCATGAGTTTTTTTTCCTTAACATTTCAAGACTATTTTTAGAACCAAATTAAGCAAAGAAACCCTAGAAGCCTCAACAATTATTTAAAGAAAAGAAAAACACTAAAAAAGAAGCAGTTATACTTAGCAATAAATCAAGACGTGAATCAAGTTAGTTGTGTTAAGGTGAGCAACAAGAGTTGGTAGCTTAATAAAATTGAAAATTTTAGATTCATAAATAATTGAAGAGAAATCTTAATTGTGAATTATTATCTTTAGGATTGCTTCAAATGTAATTAAATATTTCGTAGTTTTGTGTATTAAGAGGTTTTAATTCTATTATTAACAATTTTAGTTGGGATTAATTTATTATATCTCGAGAAAGGGTAACAAAAAATTTAGGATATTTAGGATCAAGAATAATTGAATAATAAGACAAAGGGAAAATAAATCAAAGATATAATAATTCTTAAGTTTCCATCATTGATTAACTTTAATCTTATTACTAGTCTCAATTATTCACTTATTTGATTTTTTAGCTTTAATTATTGTTTTAATTTTAGTAATTTATTTTAATTCAATAAATCTTTTAGTACCTTAATCAAAGTTTTATTCAAGATTTTAGGTGTCTAGTTAGTCCTCGTGGGAACGATACCTTTTGTACTATACGTACGATCCGCATACTTATGGTATTGAAAGTTTTCTATATAAAAATTATCAACAAGTTTTTTTGGTCGTTTCTATGTTAATGTATGTAATAAAAAGTGGTTTTGAACAGAAAATTAAGGCAAAGTTAGGATGTTCAAGTCATAAAGGTCACACATGAATATAAGACAATGAGATTGATATGTAAGTGTCAATGTAAAAGGATCAAAATCTCATAGGCTTATGTCTACCTACTAGTCACTATTCTTCTAAAGAAAACATATATTATCCAATCATAAAAGTAAAAATACAAGCCCAAATTATCATAAATTTTTTGTTAATTCTACTATCTAATTATAACTATATACTATTAAAAGCAACAAAAAAGAGATTTTTTTAAACTTGCAAAAACAACTTAAAAAGAACCAAAAAGAACTTAAAACAAATATTGCCCTACCCTTTAACTTAGAAGGTACATTGTCCCTAATGTAACATTTAAATGTAAGAAATGAAGCATTCAACAAAAATAACAAATGAAAAAATGTAAAGTAAAAGGAAAAAAGTTCTCTTGGGTTACCTCTTAAGCAGTGCCTTTGTTTATTATATCAACTCGACTCCATGCTTCCTTCCTCATCATGTGATAAAATTTTTATCTCTAGGGATCATAACTTTTTCATTTTCAATTTAAAATCCCTCAAGATAAGGCTCGAGTCAATGACCATTCATATTCAATGTCTTGTTTATTTTAAGACTTTTAATCTTTATTGCACCATAAGGAGAGACATTAGTGATCACAAAAGGACTAACCTAATAAAGACACAATTTATGTAGAAATAGTTTATATCTAGAGCAATAAAGAAGCACTTTTTGACTAACAATAAAGCTTTTCCTCGAGACATTAAAATCTTTAGTCTTCTCCATATTTGAAACTTCTTTTAATTTATCTGTATACTTTAACTCATTAATTATAAAAAGAGAATGATCATTTTGGGGATGCTTTATGACATCAAAAATATTGAAATAAGTAACTTCCCTATTAGGTCCCCTCATGAGGGTACCCTCACAAACATCTATCCTAGTTTGGGTTTAAGGAATGATCTTCCTAGTAAGATATGTATTATATTATAAGAAGTTTCGTCAATCATACCTACCAAATAAAAATCAGTAGGAAATATTAGTTCATTAACCTGCACAAGTGCATCCACAGTCATTCCATCTAGATAAGCATTAGTATGATTAGCCAATTTTATGATAACACTAGTTTCTTTTAACGGGCCTAAATTTAAAGAAGCATACATAAAATGAGACATAAGTTAATTGATGATCCTAAATATAACATGTCCTATTTAATCTTAGTGTTACCAATTTATAAGGAATGGTAAAAATGCCTAGGTCATTACACTTAAGAGGTATTTTCTTTCTAAAGACCACAGAAACATTCTCACTCATTATGAACATCTCATTACCTCTCACCTTTCTCTTACTAGTACACAATTCCTTAAGGAGATTTGTATACATTGTCACTTTTTTTATTGCATCTAGCAAAGGTATATTTACCTATGCCTTTCCAAAAGTCTCCAATATCTCTTTATCCTCCTCCTAATTCAGTTTTTCCCTCTTACAATGAAAGGGTTGAGGTTTAGTCTTAATCATATTGGGACATTTAGAATTTATGTTTGAGCTAGATTAGGGATTTCCTTCTTCTCCTAAATCCTTAATCTCATCTTTGTTGTCCATTCTTGTAGGATCCTTTTAAGATCCTCAAACTCCCTACCACTCCTTAAAGTCACCACACTAACATTATTTGGATTTACATTGGGTTAAGATAGTCACTTCCCTCTACTTTGTGATTTTAGGTGGTTAATATCCGCTTCCATCTAACCCATCTAACTCGCTAAATTCTATATGCTAGACCTTGTGTTTTAAAATTGAGATTTTGTTTCTTTCTAAAATTGTTTTACATCCTGATGGAATTATAGAGTACTAATGGCAAGAGAATTAACTATATCTTCGAGAGATGTACCTAAGGCTTATGGTCTAGGTTGAAATTATTGAGCTCTTTGTGGCTTATATGGGAAGTAATTATGATACCTATCCTTCTATAACTCAGGTTAGAGAGATAGGTGTAGGAATATGGCTTATATTGATGGAAAATTTTCCTCTACAACATTGACATACTCTATGTTTTGATCTAGCATAGTGGACACCCATCTGTAAGATGGTTTACATTTGCAAATATACCACAAGCTTTCACCTATTCCTGCCCTATAGCAATTTTTATAATAGAAGATGTTAGTTTATCTAATCAATGTTCTATAAACAAATTGTTTAACTTTCTTTCCTTTCAAAAATTGTTGCTAATGCTAAATTATTGAGTATTCACAGCCATAGGGCTTGATTAATGTTCTGGCCTCCACAAGATTCTTTTCAAACAATGCTCTGCCACTTGCTACATCTACCAAGATCCTACATATAGGAATTTATCCTTTGTAGAAATATTAGATAAGGAGTTGTTTTGTGATATTGTGATGAGAATATGTAACACCCCGCCTTCAAAGGGCACATGCCTGAACATCCTGAGGACGTTCGACAACATATCTTATGAAAGCAGCATGTTAAAGCAGTCACATTCACTTAATATACATCACACACATAACACTATATTCAAAAGATCAACTCCTCATTACATTTATAAAACATAGTTCACATTGTAACATTTCATTACAAAATCTATCTATACAATATCAAAAACATATAAAAGTTTACTACTTTTTTACAACATTCTACACAAATGAGGAACTATACAAAAATATTCTATCTAAACTCCTCAGTATTAGCTGACCGACCTTTGAGCCATTCTTGACTTCTAAAATGGATAGAACTAGACTTTTTCTAGTTTGCCTTGGGAACTAATGTCTCCCTCGTACCTGAAAATCAACATTTGCAATTTGGATGAGTTTTACGAACTCAGTGAGTGAACTATCATCAATGTGCTCACTCATATCATACACAAAGATAGTTCACATTTCAATTTCACGGACAATCATATTTCACATATTTCACAGAAAATCATAGTTCACTTATTTCACATACTCATTTTATAATAATCAGATAAATTTTCTCAATCATTCATAACATCACAATTCAGTAAATTCATGTAATGTTTCATGTAATACATGTATGTGTACAAATACAAATGCATATGTGACTCACTTTCATTGTTACTTTGTTGTGACCAAGCACCTTTTTAACTGTCCCATATGCATTATGAATACCGGGCTCATTTATAACTGTCCCATATGCGTTGTGGATACTGGGCTTATTTTAATACTAAGCTTGTGGCTCTTTATACACATTTATGAGCTTTAAGTCCTTTTTCACTGGCCACTCCGATCATAACTTCCTTTATTTGACTATGCATTTTAATGTAATGAGATGCTTCAATTCACATTATATGCAATCAGTCACTTTCATTCATCATGTATAGTCACTTTCACATTTTCATCGAACTTATGTCTGATATTCAACATTTTTGTTGAGTACATTTATTTTTCCCAATTCATATTCAATTACGAACACTTCCAATGCAATCTCAATTGTCAGACTCCTCAAACCGTAAATGTCTAGAATTATCACATTCACATAAATATCAATTCAATAATTAAAATTTAAGCAAATACAATCAATCCTAGTGAGAAACATCTAGCTTACTCACAGTATGCTCCAAATAGCTATTGCCTCAACGAACCGACAATGTTTGGATCCTAGCATTCGACTTGAGCATCTAAATCATGCAATACACATAATTGTACACATTACTAAGTCGATCATTCATATAAGTATTCAATCATACATATATTTATATGTGTTATATACAATGCATGCTCAATTTGACTTTCTCAGGTATGTATCTTTAATCACATCTCCTTACCATTTATTTGAACGTCATAGCTTATATACATCTAGTTTGCAACTTAAGTTTACACCTCAAGAACATTTGATTATTTTGATATCATCAATCATATATTCTTCAATCCTTTTTCTAGCATTACATAATCACGTAATATCCAAATTCTCATTCGTTCTTATCTATTACATCTTACTCATATCCTTTAGATCATAATTGTATTCTTAAGAACACTTTCATTCTTATATCATTCATAAATTTCTAGATTTTAATACTTGATATCAACAATCCATTCTTACGTTATAATATTAATTATCAACCTAACATATCATACACTTTAACTAACTATTCAAGCATCAAACTAGGTTTATTTCAAGCCTCAATCATGTCTAAATAAACTAATGTAGGGTGACTTATCCTTAGTTGGTTTAACAATTACAAAAAACTAAAATTATCACTTCAAAGCCTTGCACACGATTATGGTGGACCTTCCCATGATCATGATAGAAGCTAGTGCAGTTAGCTATGGTTGTGGGATGAGTGCCATGATCATGCACTATCTATTTTTTCCAGATTCTTCATGAATTTTACCTATTTAGAAACATCACTAACACTTCAAAGTTTCTAGAATTCATGTTCATTTACGCAACCTCATTTCATGCTAATCTAACTACCGTATTAGTTACATAAATCTCACAAAACTCTACTCAATTGATTTATTATCATTCACTTTATACCATCATACATGCAGTCCTCACCTTTCCAGATTTTAACCCTTAGTCACTACATCAAACATATCTTCTTCATAATTCATCATTTCTAATTCATTTCCTTTTCATTCTCACCTCAATTCCATCTCAAAAATATCCATATAACAATACATAAAAAATACATAAACTATTTTTCAAGACACTACATTTTCCTTTTCTTTAAATTCAAAACTCAATCTAATCCATTTCTAAAATAACTAATAATCCACATTTTAATACAACAAAAACAGAACATGGTTATTTCCATTTATTCATCAACGTACAATACACTTTCAATTCCATTAACACCTTCAATCTATCTCTAAACTATCACCATAAACATTTCATTTAATCAAGCCATGAAAAACAAGATCTTTAACTCCGAGCTTCTTTAAATCACCCTAACTTCTCTATTTACATGATCATCACCATTTTAAGAGTAAAAATGAGAATAGAAATGGGTTTCATCAATAAGGTGAAAAAATGACATCTTAGAGTGGCTAGTGAAAGATGATAACAAAGCTCAACGTTGAGAGGGTTGGTGAGTGTGTCGTAGATGATAGAAGAAAGAATAAGAAGAAAGCATGTAATAGAAATGAAAAACAAAGAAAGATGGTCTTTCATATGGGCATATATTGTGTGGGTTTAAATGCTTGGTGAGTGTCATGACATGTACCACATAAAGAATCAAATTAACGTCTTTTAATTATGTGTCATCACACTCACCACATAAAGAATCAAATTAACATCTTTTAATTATGGGTCATCACACTCACCATATAAAGAATGAAATTAACATCTTTTAATTATGGTACCTAATATCATTTAATAACTAGTTCATTTGTCTCCCAATTTCTAAACCAATTGTCACCTAATTTTCTATGTCATTTGTCAATAAATCCTGAAGCCACTTATCAGTTGTTTTTACTACCATTTGTCACTATTTTCAATAACCATAATTCAATTTGTCTTTCCACTCGACATTTTTCTTAATCCAAAAATACACATAATTTCATAAATCTCCCAATTTTAATAACTCATTTAGAATTAATAATTATAATTTACCAAATCAAAATTCACTACATAATAATTCATAATTCATATCAGAACTATTTTAAATCTTTCATACCCTGAAAAATGGCAATTGAGTGCGTATACAGTATTTGCAATGTGTACAAAAATTAAAATTCATGTGTGTATGCTAATGATATGCATATGAATGCAATGAACCTCATAATTTTCTCAACACTATTTATCATATACAATGGTCTAGGGTCCTAACCCTTAGTATGGGAAAACAGGACATTACAATTCTCCCCCTTAAGAAAAATTTTCCTCGAAATTCTTACCTGATTGAACAAATAGGTGGGGGTACTGATTCCTCATGTTCTCTCCATTTCTCATGTAGCTTATTCACTCGAATGATTCCTTCAAAGGACTTTCACCAATGGGATCACTCGGTTTCTTAATTGTTTCATCTGATAACCCACTATCTTAATTGGTTCTTCAACATAACTCAAACTACTAGCAATTTCAACTTCCTATGTTGGTAACATATGTGCAGATCAGACAGATATCTCCTGAGCATACTCACATAAAACACATTGTAAATCTGATCCATTTCAGCTAGCAATGCTAACTTGTAAGTCAGTGGTCCAACTCTCTCAATAATCTCTTATCGGCCAATATATCTAGGCTGAGCTTACCTTTTTTACAGAACCTCAACACTCCTCGCCAAGGTGATACTCCAGAAACACTTTGTCTCCCACTCGGTACTCCATATCCCTCCAGTGCTAATCCACACAACTCTTTTGTCAGTCTTGTGCTACTTTAATTCTATTTTGAATCAGTTTAACCTTATCAATAATGTCTTAAATCAATTCTGGGCCTTCAACAATCCTTATACCCTCTTTATCCTAATACAAAGGCAAACGACAATTTCTACCATATAACGCCTCATATGGTGCCATACTGATACTACTGTAATAATGATTATTATAAGCAAATTCAATCAGAGCTATATATTGATCCCATGCTCCTTGAAACTCCAAAACACAAGCTCTAATCATATCCTCAATGGTCTTAATAATTATCCCACTTTATCCATCTGTCTAAGTATGAAATGTTGTACTGAAGTTTAACTTTTTACCCAATGCTGTTTGTAAGCTACTTCAAAATCTTGAAGTAAATCTGGAGTCTCGGTCTGATACAATAGACACTGGGACTCTATGTAATCTCACTACTTCATTCACCTACCTCTGGGCTAACTGATCCAATGTATCATTCTCCCTCACATGTAAGAAATGGGCTGACTTCGTCAATCTATCAACAATGACCCATATGGCACCATGATGCCTCAGAGTGATCTAAAATATCATCGATGAACACAATCACAAATTGATCTAAATAAGGTTGGAATATCTTATTCATCAATGCCATAAAAGGTACTGGAGCATTTGTTAACCCAAAAGGCATCACCAAAAACTTAAAATGCCCATATCTCATTCTAAATGCACTCTTTGGTACATCAGCCTCTTCTATCTTCAACTAATATTACCTTGATCTCAAATCTAGTTTAGTGAACACTCAAGCTCCCTGTAACTGATCAACTAAGTCATCTATTGTTGGTAACAGATACTTATTCTTCACTGCCACCTGATTCAATGTCTATAGTCAATACATAACCTCAAAGTCCCATCTTTCTTCTTCACAAATAAAAATGGGGCTCCCTAAGGTAACACCTTGGTCTGATGAAACCTTTGTCTAACAACTCCTGCAACTGAGCCTTAAGTTCCTTAAATTCACAGGTGCCATCTTATATGGAGGAATAGATATAGGAACAGTACCAAGAACTAGGTCGATAGTAAACTCCGTCTCCCTATCTGAGGGTAAACCAGATAACTTCGTGGGAAACATATCTAGGAAATCCTTAACAGCAGGAATATCCTATACTATCTGCTCTGTAAAGATATCAATTATGTGGGCTAGATAAGCCTCACATCTACCTCGAATCAATCTTAAAGTACTCATTGATGATATCAATCTGGCTGGCACTGCTTGACTAATGCTTCGAGAGATTACTCTCGATTGATTAGGAGAATCAAGGATCACCTCATCAGTATAGCAGCTCATCACAGCCCTATGAGCAGTGAGCCAATCCATACCTAAGATGAGGTCTATCCCATTCAACTATAATACTATCATATTTGCTTCCAATTCTACCTTATCAACGCAAATCATACACCCTTTACATACTTCTCCTATCACTGTAGTACTACCTATCAGTGTACTGACCTCTAATCTACATGTCAACATCTCTCTCTCATAATGCAATTTAGATGCCAGATGTGGTATGATAAATGAATGTGCAAATCCTAGATCTACCAATACAAATGCTTCAAATTGAAAGACATTCAACACTTTTGCTACTACATGTGGGGAATTCTGGGCCTCCTGTTTGGTGAAGGTATAGATCTTGGCCTGAGATTGAGGCTGATTACTCTGCACCTCAGTCCTAATAGTAGGACCTGCTGAACTCATTCTGCCTCTTTGTCTTTATCCACTAGCTCTGCTCTACTGGACAGTCATTTTAGACACCGCTCCTCCTCTCACTCTAGACTGTTCTTTGAAAACTAAAGGTCAATCTCTAATCTAATGTTCAAAAGAGCTGTAACAAAGGCAAGCTCCTGATAACTTCCAACATTCACACCATGTTTATTCTCACAATGTTCACAATTAGGCATTTATTGCATCTGCCCAAATACTATACCTTTTCCACTACCAGCCTGTACAAAACTACCTATCTGTCTAAACCAAGATTATATCGATCTAGTCAGTGGTCGAAATGATCTATTCTGGTGCTTATTAAACCTTCTGCCAAAATCAACTTAGGACTTGCCAGGTCTCTTCATTCTAAACTTTATCTATATTCTCCTTGTCCATCTTTCAACAATTGTTCTATTCAGATCGAGGTAGCTCTCAGTTCAGTAAAAATGCTCAAATTTGTAATAGCTAACCTCGTTTTAATCTCCATATTCAGCCCATCCTCAAATCGTATACATTTTTTCCTTCTCAATTGGAATCAATGCAGTAGCATACCCCATTAATACATTGAATCTTATCTCATATTCAGCCACAGTAAGACTTACTTGCTTCAAATCTAGGAACTCTTTCATCTTCCTATCTAGGTAGATCTTCGATATGTAATTCTCCTTAAAGACTTTCAAAAAGTCCTCCCACTTTAAACTACAAGGCCTGGTGGTACTATCAGAAACAGTTTTCCACCACTGGTAAACTGGACCTTGTAGTAACAAAATCGCGAAGTAAAATCTTTCATATGACTCGCAGTCCATCTGATCGAATATCTTTTTTGTTCTCTCTAACCATCCTTTTGCCTTAGTAGCTGTAGTTCCATAGAAGTCTATATGTAGCACCCCACCCCCATCTGACATGTGTCCATATGCTCTTCGGATGCACGTGCACATACCCGACAGAAATGGTTTGCTAACTATTACACTTTAACTATATAGCATGGCATCAAAACTACTTCGTAAATAACACAATGTTTAAAACCAAAAAATTTCCTCATATCATTTCATGAACCATATTTACAATGTAGCATTACAATCATCATCTATGCTTGTACAATATCTGCCTATTAGAGCCACAACTTTTTCTACAAAGTATGCTGCATATATGAGGAATTAAACAAAAATTAAACTATTCCTTCAGTCCCAGCTGACCGACCTTTGAATCATGTCCTCTATCCAACAGTTGTACAAAACCTCTTCTAAGTAGTCTTAGATGCTAGGTCATCACTCTCTCGAACCTAAAAATATCAACGTTGCAATTTGATTGAGTTTTGAAAACTCAATTGAGTAACCATCCTCGATGGTTCACCCTTGTCATGCAACACACAATTTATGTCATCACATAATTCACATGATCTCAATTTTTGTCATTCCATTGCAATTATGCATATTACAATCATCAATAATCAATAACACATATCAAACAATAAAAGTTCTCAAAACATTGCAATCATTTAATTAATTCATATCATATGTATATGCAGTGCTTATGAGACTTATATTCATTTAATTACATTGTTATGACCGAGTGCCTTTTTTATTGTCCCATATTCGTTGTGAATATCTAGCTCTATCATACTGTCCTTTATCTATTAAGGATACAGGGCTCTTTATACACATTAAGACATAGGCTCTTACCATAAATGTTTGAGCTTTAAGCTCTTTTTCACTGGCTACTCTGGTCATAACTGCCTTTATATTTCATGCATTCACGTAATGAAATGCACTATGCGTATTCATTTTGTCACATTCAAATTCTTTCTCATTCACATTTGTCATCAGACTTTTAATCTGACATTCAACATGATAGTTGAGAATCATTTAGTCGATCATATATCATTTAGTCAATCACATTCACAATCAAGTAACAGTTCCAATGTTCTATTCACGCATCAAATGCCTCAGACATTGAATGCCTAAAATTTAGTACATACACATCATATTAATTCAGTACATAATTTAACAAACAATCAAAGTCAGAACATCTTAGGTTACTCATAATTTCTCCTTTCAGCTTATTACTTTGAAGTCCCGGCAATGTCTGGAAGCGGTCGTTCAATTTGTTCTTTTATAAAATGACATCATATATAAATTGACAAATTCAGATAAATAGTCAATCATAAGCACATTCAAGAATGTACATGTATTATGCATGTTCAATGAAAACTTTTCAGGTATGATTCCTTAATACACTTTATAAGCAATTACAACACATTCTAAACATTCTTTAATCTCTAATACTCTTTACTCACTTTAATCCCTTCATTCAACATCAATTAAATTCATTTAAGAGCT